>VOQJ01043114.1:17896-33083 GCA_015052665.1 Apistogramma diplotaenia
CTAGCTCTTATATAGTGCTTTTCTACTCTTTCTGAGCACTCAGCCCCAACCGGTCGCGGCAGATGACTGGAGGTTTCTTCCTGTTAAAAGGGAGTTTTTCCTTTCCACTGTCGCCAAGTGCTTGCTCATAGGGGGTCGTTTTGATTGTTGGGTTTACGCTGTAATTACAATAAAAAGCGCCTTGAGGCGACTATTTGTTGTGATTTGTCGCTGTATAAATAAAATTGAATCGAATTGAATTAAAGTAGTCTTGAGCAGCAGTTCTCCAGGTTTTCTGAAGAGCTTTCAAAAGTTATTCTTGATGAATCCAAATTTGATATTTTTGGGATAAATCGTCAGTGTGTATGGAGGGAGGTCAGGAGAGAAGTGCAACAGTGGCTAAAGCCATGTGTTAAAACCCAGTGGAAGCTGCATTTCAGCCTGTGATATTGGGGGTCTTTTCAAAATTGATGGACCATCAGAATTTGATCCATCATGGTATTGGGACTGTGCATATTTCAGCATGGCAATGCAACAAAAGTATAGGTGGATAGAACAACACAAAGGGGACCACTGTCAGTCACAGACTGGCCTCCCCAGAGCCCGGACCTCAGCATCACTGAAGCAGTGTGGGATCATATTGACAGGGAACGGAACAAAAGGCAGCCAACATCCAAAGATGAGCTTTGAATGTCCTTCAAGAAGCCTGGAGAACTATTCATGAAGTCCACTTACAGCAATTACAGAAAGCTGCCTCAGAGAGTTCAGGCTGTGTTGAAGAATAGGTGGTCACACCAAGTATTGGCTTTCCAAGCTCTTTAGAATTGTCTAAACTCTATTTTTGATTTATATACTAAACTCCCACCATTTTCCTAGCAAAACATAAAGAAATGAGGGCTCACGCAAGGCTTTCACTGTATGTTGTGTGTTTAAGTACTTAAATATGTAAAGCTTTTGGTGAAATACTCCATATTTTAAGTCCTTAATAGTCACCACTGTGGATGTAGTCTAAGTGCATGCTCTGCTGCTGTACTTAATAGCATTGGCTTACCAAATGTACACTGTGTGCAGCAGCAGTAACAAGAAGAGGTTTTCTGTTATCCATAGAGGATCGCACCTGTTAAAGTACCGTATGCTGCAAGCGCTCACCACGAGAGTCTAACAGAAAATGTTTTAAAGGTCACGTGTCTTCTTCATTCAAAGGATGTTGATATTTATAAAATAAGCACACACTGTTCCTTCTTAACCCCAGTTACTGAAGCAAGGACAGCATCGCCACAGTTTCACATACAGCTGCATCAATAGTTAAGCCCCGGGGAGTATTGTGACCACCCTCTGCCTCTTACCCTCTTCTATTTCAACAGCTGTCACTTGGTTCCTTGGCTCTGCCAGTTTCCCAAAGATTATTTAAGCATGGCGCTAGAAGATAGCCACATGTCAATTGAAAATGTTTTTAAGTCCCTGTTTTGGGAAAAGTAAGAGAACAAGTAGTATGGCAAAGAGATGTAACTGTTAACTGAAACTGGGAGCAACTAAATGCAGCAACATACTAGTTGCATACGAGTGTAAGACATGAACCACACAGGAGGCACAAAAAAGCTCATTTTCACAGAACCCAGATTTAGTGACGCTAAAATGCTGCAGGAGGCACGTTGGTCATAAATATAGCAAATGCTACTTCGATTTTTTTTTACACAAATATATTTGTGGATGTACACTAATGATGGATGCTCTGTTTTTCTTGGGAAGGACACTGACTCCCAAAGAAATGGGAAGGTGTACTGCGTCTGCATAAACAAATGTAAATCAGGAGCTCAGATCCCATTTCACTGTGGTGGTTCTTAATTACTTTTACTCTTTAGCTTCATCTCCAACAGAAAGTGTTGACAGTGCAGGATGAATTCAGGGAGGACTACTTCAGTGGCAATTGCTTCTTTCTGCTCTGATGAATGATAAAGACATGGGAGTGTGTGTTATATGTATGTGTTTGTCAGTATTCTCTCTGCTGGGAACTATCTGATTTGATGGTTGTGTTGTAAACCAGGTTCTATGGATTCTGTTCTTTTACTTGTGTGTTTATATGGTGTTGCATAGCCATCAAACCTAATGAATTAGCTAAGGCCACAGTCACACAAGCATAAAGGCCAGTAAAATGTATTTTCTCTGACCAAATGGTGAGGTGCCGGAGGTGGTTTCTAGGTAAAATCAGTCCTAAAGAGGGTGCACTACCAAAAATCTCCTCTTTGGTCACTAGCAGAGTGCAGCAGTCTCCTGTAGTTCGCCCAGAAGATGATGGTGTTTTTTTTTTTCTCTGAGCTGTAGTTAAGAGTGTAACACAAACCATTTTATTACCACTTCACATGTAGTTTCTAATGTTTGCGGATGAGTCAGTGTTGTCCATGCAAATTCCTAGTGTGCGCTACAGCCTGCTAGCAGCTAAAGAAATTCTGGTGCAGCACTGTATACCTCTTTGCAACCAATTTCACACTGGCAACTGCCAGCAGCCTCCCGCAACCGCAATACACACTTTTCTCACCGATTGATATCTACACCAGCACGAAGGCTTTGTTTGACTGAGGTCTAACAGAAGTAATTAGCAGTGCAGTGATGGATTATTTGGATAATAAAGGTTTTTAAACTTAAAAGTTGGACGTTGTGTCACAGCATGATATCCATGCATTCATGCATTTTCTACCACTCATCAAATCTAGTGGAGGTGAGGCCTATTCCAGCTGTCATAGGGCGACAGGTAGGGTACTCTGTACAGGTTATCAGTCTGTCACAGATCATAATATGCATTACACATCTGCATGAATTGATGTTTCACTCATTCACCGTGCATTGAACATTAGTACCTATCATATGCATTTTATTTCCTGCAAGAACTGCCTGTTGTGAGCATCAAGCATCCTTGTATTACAGTTGACCAGCTGACTTCACTGAAGCGCTTCCCATCTCTGCTTGACTGTGGGCCAAGTAGTAGACACAGCTGGCGTAGTTGGGGCCTAGATGGCTTATGACTGGGCGGCTAGTAAAGGTTCTGCAGAGTATCTGCACTGAAAATGTGCTTGTACAAACCACAAGGCAACAATATCTCCTAAAAATTACATTCCCATTCAGCTAAACTGTATCCTCAATTATGATTCAAAGAAATGGAACCATAGAAGTGTTTGTTTAGCTGTTCAGTGTTTTAGTTATTGGTTTAGTTCAGGCACCAGTAAATTAAAATAACCCATTAAGAAAATGCTGTAACCAAGAAGTTAGTATATGTGAACTAAATGCTACACTACTTGCTTCACAACGTATTTAGTTGTTTGCAAACCAGATTTCTATGAGGAAGGGCTGCACACATGTATGTGTTCATGCATTTGATAAACAGACTAGTTCTTAGACAGTATAGTGCTTTTCTTCCCTTACCGAGCACTCATACAGCATGTTTGCATTCACACCAGCACTTCCATATGAAACTAAGTGCTTTCTATCAAACATTCATACTCCAACACTTGGGGTTGAGTATCTTCCCCAAGAATACTTTAGCATGCAGCCTGAAGCAGCCAGGAATTGAACTGCTAACCTTACGATTGATAGGTGGCCTGCTCTACCTCCTGAGCTACAGCCGCCCCAGTAATACCTTCCTTTAAGATGTCTGCCTTCACTGTGTCATAATAATTGATTACAAGAACGGAGAAGAGTGACTTTAGTGCTGATCTGGTGAAACCCGTCCAGCTAGTACGGGTGAAGAAAGGCCCGTGTTCAAATGTTTGCCTACTTACTGCCTTATTTATCCATATTTTCAAGTAGATATTTAACACGTTTTACCCTCAGATCTTCTGTGTGATGCCAAGCTTGTTCTCCTCCAGGCAAGGCTTCAAATGCCCCATCTAAATCTTTGAGTCTAGTCATAACAGGTACTTGAGCTTCACCGGAGCGGGCCAGGCACTGGAGGGAGGAAGATTAATGAAAAAAAGGCAAGGCTTGGATAACAATAATGAAGAGAAAGATTCAGCAGTCAAGGAAGTAATAAATGATGGACAGTGGGGCGTCAGGGGGAAGGTGATATGCAGCGTGAGCCATACTTGTGGAATGGGGACTCGATAGCAGACAACAGAAGAGGCAGCCACTTCAAAGGTTATGGAAACGTATTTACAAGCTCAACCCTTTAAGGCCTGTAATAGGAAAAGTCCGCCAGACCATATCTTTATATTCACACATGCTGTAGTACCATTTTGTGGAATAGTTCAACTTACTATAAATCAATAGTATCCCCAGAAGCCTCATAACTGGATACTGTAACTCTTGTTTTGTCCGTGTGTATCAGGTGATTCGTGTTTTACAAAAAAATTACAAATCCAGCATTACAGACACAAATATTTTGAGTCAGTTTTCTCCCCATTAGAAGCTCCTACTCCTACACTAAGGTGAGAGGATATTTTTAATATTAACACCAGTTCTATTATTCAGTAAAATGTAGTACTCAAAATTACCTCAAATTGATGGTGGGACTCATGAAACAGCTCGCTTTCATGGATTCCTCCTGTTTTCCTCTCAGGAAGCATTTCTCTCAGGTTTTGTTGATTGTTCGTTTTCACAAAGTAAACAATATAAGTGTGAAAATTCATTTAGTTTAGTTTGAAATAGTTATTTTTTCATTTCTGTTACTATTTAAGTTGCCATGATTAAAGAGATATTTGGTATTCAGTGTGTTGGATATTGACACAGTAAGAATATATTATTTGTAATTGTGATATAATGATGCTAAGATCGAATCCAATGATTTTAATGAGTAATTTATGAATGAATTTTGTTTTTTGCATGTCTCACTTCTCTTTAACCCCTGATACATAAACTACTAGTCAGCTCCGCTAATTTTGAAGGGCCAGTCGAAGCCAAAAATGCCACGGCTGATTTTTTTACTTCAGCCCTGAGTGCCCCCTTTGTTTGTGTTTTTTATGCAATTTCTGCAAAGCTCCAGCACTCTGGGACACGCTGAATGCTTGAATTGTAAGTGTAAAGTCTCCAGCTGCAATTCTGCCATCATTTAAAAGCAGTTCTGCATGTATTTGAATATGTGTATGTATGTGCAACAGACATGTGTCTTTTATTTTCTGGGTTCTACCCTTTCTCTGTCTTTTTTTTTTCTCTGACTCCCTTCTTCCTACCTCTTGGAAGAGCCAGAGCTCCGGCTGGTCACAAAGGACAACACAGTCTTTGATTAAGAGGAAAGCTTGGACTGTCACAAGTAAAAAAACTGAAGCATGAAGTGCAGTGTTGTAGAAAACCACATTCACTGCATGAGACTAATTTGGTATTGCTGTCAGTATGATTGCTGATTGCTGTCTTTGTTAAAATAACTTTTTTTTTTTTTTGGCTGAGGCTGGGACCGGCAGTATTAAGCCACATTTTCTGTTTTCATAATTCCTCAAATTTCCTACTTTTAAAATCCTAAGGAACCACGCTTGATTAGGACAGACAGTGAAATATGTGTTATTCTGCTTCCAACATAAACGAACTTATGCCTGTTGACCCTACAGGCAAGAAACTTAAAATTAAAGATGAGGTGAATACAAAAGTGGCACGAAATTGAGAACATGTCGAAATAAAATGTAATAAAAATATGTTGGAAAGAAAAAGAAGGTAAAATGTTAGATGCTGAGAATGGCTGGCAGCCAACAGGGAGAGAATGGTACAGTATAATAGTAGCTGGCAAATAGATCAAAGATGCTAAGTGAAAAGGATGGAAAGTTGAGTGGGAAAGAAAAAAAAACAGAAACAGAAAATCGAATAAAAATAAAGCTAAAGATGGAAAAGGTTGCTTGAAGACCTCAATCGCTCCATGGTGTTTTGGTATTTAAATGTCCTCTGACTCATTTTCCTCTGAATTTGTTACTGTTTATCATTCGTTCCAGTACAGTGTGTTCAGCTGAGAGGGGATAAGAGAGATGCTGGGGAGGATGGGAAGGACATCTGATAGGGGATGATGAGATTCTCTATTACAGAATCAATGAAGAGGAACAAGATTGGCCTTTCACCTTGGTGTCTCCAGGCGACAGCTTCAGCCTTTCTGACTAACAGAGCATGCATTCATCTGTCTTCCCCTTCTACTCCCCCAAATTTTTAAAACTGTATTTTTGCTGACCACAGCACTTTCTCCTTCACACCTTTTATGCTTCTATTCATACACGCACGAGCTGGCCAATTTACGAGTCATACTTTGCTAGCGAAAGGTTTCATTGCTGCCCTCATAACTGCCTTAATCATTCATGGCACAGATATAAGGTGCTGGAAACATTCCTCCGAGATTTTTGGACCATATTGGAAAATGATTGCATCACACAGCTGCTGCACATCCATGATGAGAATCTCCAATTCCGCATCCCACAGGTGCTCTGTTGGACTGAGATCTGGTGACTGTGGAGGCCATTTGAGGGCAGTGAACTCGCTGTCATATTCAGACAAAATAGTCTGAGATGATTTTGGTTTTGTGACATAGTGCGGGATCCTGTGGCAACAGTATTCGGGTAGGTTGTGCAGTTTTAATGATGCTCAGTTGATTGGCCAAGAGTATGTCGCCCTCACCATTACACCACCAGTAGCTCGAGCCACTGATACCAGGCAGGACGGACCAATGTTTTCATTTTGTTTACAAATTCTGACTCTAATATCTGAATGACGACTCATCAGTTATTGTGAGCAAATGCAAATTGTAGCCTCAGCTTGCTGTTCTTAGCTGACAGGAGTGGCACCCAGTGTGATCTAATGCTGTTTCGGCTCATCTGCTTCAGGGCTCAGCGTGCTGTTGGCTCAGGGCTGCTCTTCTGCATACCCTGGTTGTAACAAGTGGTTATTGGAGTTACTGTTACCCTCCCTCCAGTCTGTCCATTCTACTCCGACTCCTGACATCACCAAGGCATTGACACCCAGAGAAGGGTATACATTTCCTCTTTTTCAGACGATTCTCTCTAAACCCAAGAGATGTTTGTGTGGGAAAACCTTAGTAGATTAGCAGTTTCTAAACTACTCGGGCCAACCCATCTAGCACCAATGTTCAGTCACTTTCTTCCCCGTGCTGTGTCTTGGTCAACCTGCTGAAATACCAACCATGTTTGCTGTGCACGCACAAACACAGACATGCTACCACACGATTGGCTGATGAGATTTTAAAATAACATTTTAAAATAACAAAACAAATAGATCTTTAGTAGATGTAACTGGTTGTGACTTTTTTTTCCTTCTGCTGCTGATTTGGCTTCTGTTATTATCCACCTCTGAGCTGGGATGTCAAAGAGCTTCATGTTGTGCAGCACGTTTCTGTGAGCCTGCTTCTCAGGCATTCACTGACTCCTGTGGAAGTCCGGGTAAAACGGTCCATTTCTCCCACACTTTCACTGATGATCAGGTTAGTATAGTGGACTTTATTGACCATTCGGAGCATTGCCTGAGGGACCAAAATGCAGCAACACACTGACAAATCCCTGATTAAAGGAGTTATGAACAACTGAAAGCATTATAACCATCTGCTATAGCCACAAGACGAGACATAGACAGACACGAAGGAAAGTAGCAGTAAAAGTGCTTATTGAGCTTCATTAGCTTGTACATTTCCACTGAGACCAGCTACGGTAAACAGAATCCAATACTTCCTGTTTAATAGCCATGCCCACAAAGGTACACCAACACACACACACAATGCATCATCATGGTTATCGATATATGCACTGTTGCATTATCCCTTTAAAGGTGTGACCTGCTACTCTGTGACTATCTTTTTTTTTTCCAAATGGAAGGTTTGGCTGCTCTGCTCTCAGTGTGGGCGTCTCTGTATATCTCTATTTTTGCTTTTATTAGTAACTATTTATAATTACTTGGACCAAAACAGGCTAGAACTGGTTTGAACAATAGAGGTAGTTGACAGAAAAAGTGTTGTTCTTCTGTTAATAAAGGATGCAAATCTGCAGCAGGAATTTTAGCCAATTGGAAGCAATTTTAACAATTTTTCAGACTCGAGAGTCAAAGAGCAGAGCCAAAAAGGTTGGTTTATGCTGTAAAAACGGCATTTGTTTGTAAGCTGAACTATCTCGTGTATGTGACAGTGGTTTATGTTTGTTAGTTTATTGTAATTTAACTTTATTAAAATTGCAGAATATCCTATTTTCAGTTTTGCTCAAATTGACCGACTTCAGCTGGAAAAAGGTGGAAAAAGAAACGTGGTCAGGCTGACAGATGATAGCCTGTGAATGTGTGGCAGCACAGTCTGTCTGCCAGATTTCTCCAGGATGAAGGGATGTAGCAGTAATAGTCTTTCTTCACCCTATCATACACACACATCATACACACAGTGTTATACGTGTGCCTCCTTTCACAGCGGCTCCGCGTTCAGTTGACACAAATTCAAAGGAGCCTCAAACTAAAAAGAACCACGTTCACGTTAATTCCTCACTCTGTCTTTAATGAGCTCCTCTGAGCTGTACCTTTTGGTAGAACCTCCTCCTACTCATCCACACCCGGCCCCAGTCATTACCACATAGCAGCTATATTCACTTGTAAAATCCAGTGGATTTCAGTGTAAGCTGTGCCACTTTGAAGTTGAGTGGGGATCCTTTAAGGTGCTGACAGGCAACTAATTACATCTGAATTGCTGGTTTCATTTCACTCACCGTTACTGTTAACTACAGTCTCCTCTCTGCTACCAGCCCCCAACCCCCCAACCCCGCAGAAAGATGAAAAAACTCAGATCCTTGTTCTTTAGTGATAATGCAGTCTTCACACTATAAATGGTCATATGTCTTACATTGGTGTAAAAAGGAGGACTGACCCAAGAGGATAGAGGTCCTCTGAACTTGGAGCTGTTAAACAGGCACCAACGCACATTTAACTTCCTGTCTCCCAAGTCTGCTGAGTCCCTTTCAAGTATCCACTGTTAGCAGTGCTCACTTTTCCTTTTTGTTAGTGGAAGTGTACACGTATGTTTACTCTTTTACAGGTGCAACAATTTAAATAGGCCAGCAGGTATATAGTGCTTTTCTATTTGAGTATTCAAGTGCTTTCTTACTATAAGCCTCATTCTCCGATCCACACAAGTGCTTTATTCTATACCAAACCACTTTCAACCCACATTCTCACACTCGCACGATGGCAGCTTAGGGGACACTTCGACATGCAGATTAGAGGAGCAGGACCACAGACGACCTGCTCTACTTGAGCACACGAAGGCCTGAATACTTATTTGAAAACAAAGTCAACTTTCCATTAAGAAATGCTGACCTTTCTGTGTCCGTTTGGTGTCTTGTGAGGTCACAGGGAAAAGACCTGTATAAGACTACCCATGCAGATGCTGAGTCAGCCTGCATCTTGCTAATTGCCTGATGTGAACGTGTCCACGGGTCGGCGATACCTTGACTGCATATTTGTGGATTCAAGCCGGGCTGTTTCACATTCATCAGGATGTAACGTTTGTCTCCATCAGTGAAATGAATGAGAAGTTAATATCCACTGAAACAATTCTGCACAAATGGTCTGTTTCATGAATATGAATGAATGCAAATCACATTTGTTATTGTGAAACGAGAGTTTTTTTTTTTTAAATACATGTAAGATTAAATACCATTGCTTTGTAGATGAAGATAAAATTGGGCTAATGTTTGCCATTTATTTAGTAAATACTTTCTTTTTTAGTGTGAGTGCATTAATAATGAAGAGTCTGAGAGATTCATGGTGTCCTCCTAATATAAATAGCAGTGCAGACTTATTGTGGTCATTTACCTTGAAATTCACTAACAAGGTGAGCCCAAAGGAAGGTGTTTTCCTTTTAGGGACAGTCACCAGCCCGCTCGAACCCGATTTTGTACATGTGTGCTGTAGATGCTTTAATGGACAGCGCACGTTGATTACAGGCAAATTATAACAGTCATGAAAATACGGAAAAAATCTTATTTTGAATTTACAATTCTCAACATCCGGCGTACTCTTTTAACTGGGCCATTGCAGCACTTTGATTCTTTTCTTTTTCAGCCATCTGTCGTAGATTTGCTGCTGTGCTCGGGATCGTTGTCCTCTTGCATGACTCAGTTTCAGAGTCATGTTGGAGAGATGGCCTCACATTTGACTCTCGAATACTTTAGTACACAGAGCAGTTCGTGGTCGACCCAATGGCTGCTTCACAGTTGCTATGAGGTGTTTGTTCTGATATGCTGTGTGTTTGGTTTTCACCAAATGCGGAGCTGTTCATTATGGCCGAACATCTCCACTTTGCAAAGGACGTCGTTCCAGAAGTCTAGTTCAGAAGCAACTCTTGGTGACATCATCTTTTTAGAGAGGAGAGCCTCTGGCCAACCCTCCAACAAGCCCTATTTGTTTAGTCTTTTTCTAAACTGTAAGTGTACTGAACTTAACATTTAACATCATAAGTGTGGCCTGTAGAGTTTGAGATGGAGCTTTTGGGTTTTTGCAGTTTCTTGCACAGTCTGTCACTGCGGGTGACTTTGCTGGGACGTCCGCTGTTGGGCAGGTTGTGGCTTTGTGTTAACACACACCTGAATGTTCCAGCCAAAACTTCATGTTTAGAGGTGTTCAGACTTGCTGGTGATCAGTTAATCAATAGCATTTGATTAGCCGCGGCTGGCTGCTACCTGACTACAGTTTTTCACAGAACTTAATTTTGTGCTGTCAACATGGTGCACTTCAGCGATCAAAGGAAACACAAATAGCTCCTCATACCTGCGTGTGTGTGTGTGTGTGTGTGAAAGACATATTTGATATTCGTCATGGGCAACCAAATCAATTACTGATTCTCAAAAATGCACACACGCACCACCACCAAAAAAAAAAGAGAGAAAGACTGCAGGTGCAACAAACAGAATCCAAGCGTTTGATCTTTTACCGCATCAGAGGACGTCTTCGGGCTCCTTCACGCACATACGCAAACAGATCTTCTCCACACACATATTCAACACTCCACCTCACAACGTTCACCTACACAAGCCAACAGGAGAGCACGCACATTGTCTCAGCAGTCAGCATGCTAAGTTTGATTGGCAGAGAAGCCCATAAGGCATGCAGCCTTTTCCACCCTCACAGTGTCTCTTCACTTTTTGCACCACGCAGCGACACCACTTTCTTCAAACCGACTTCTACAGATGCAGAGATAGTGTCAAGGACACATCAACAACTTCAAGAACGGCTGACGCAAATCAAAAGGAGGACAGGCCTGTCTGAAGAGCCACATTCTGAGGTGCAGTAAATATACTTCAAGGTTCTTGACAGGTCCCCGGATGACAGATATGTGCATGTGTTGGATAGCTGAATGTGTGTCTAGGTAGTGTGTTTTTTCTTTTTGTCGTCGTCGTTTTGTTTTTGAAAAGCCGACAGCACTGTGCGTCGAGTGTTTCTCTCTTTAGAGGCCTCTAATGAACGTTATTATAGACGTTTGCTAGCTTTGCATCGTGGCCCTACAGAAGTGGCGAGTCGAGTGGAACCACTAGAAAGTGCTCCGCGTACGGTATATGTGCAGATGCCGGTGGGAGTCTGTGTGTTTGTGTTTCCCAGTGGGAATGCAGTGTGTATGGTCAGGAGTGAACCTGCTGTTATCCAGGGCTGCAGGATTAACCCCTCTGACAGGCATGTGATCAGGTTTGCAGCCACAGCCAAGTGAGTGTGTGACTCTCCATTAATCCATACAGATGTGAGTGTGTTTAGTTTGGTGTCTTTTTTTTGTCCATGATGCATTGCAACCAACAGGGCAATATTAGAAAATCAAATAATCATAAGAACATACTGTAATGAACGTTTTAAAATGATAGTTTAATCTTTCTTTTAAAAATCTACATTAGACTGTACACACAACTTCAAGCCTGCTGTACTCCAGCTGTGTAGTTTACAGCAGGTTTACCAGATGTGGATTAAGCCTAGTTCCAGTCGTCTGCTCCCTTTGGGGGTCGCCACAGTGGATCATCTACCTCCATGCCACCCTATCCCTATCATCGCTGTGGTCTTCCCCTTTTCCTCCTGCCTGGCAGCTCCATCATCAACATCCTTTCCCCAGTATTTCCACTATCCCTCCTCCGCGCATGCCTCTCATCCTGAGCTGTCCCTCTGATTCAATACTAATCGTGTTTATCCTGCTCAATCCCGGTGAAAATCGTAATATCGTCAGCTCAGTCAGCATAGCAGGTCTAAATGGGCCTACAGTAGTTCTAGACTAAAGGAAAGAATAAATGAAGCTGTCCCGTGAGAGGACTTTATAGGACTAGTCTAGGACTAGGATTATTCCATGTCAGGAATGGCCTGCCTCTTCCTGCTACACGCTGACAGTGATTCGTTACACAGCAGCAGTAATAATTTTCAGAGCAATAATGGTTCCATTTTTAAAAAGTCCACATTAGGAGCTTGGATGGATGGGGCCGGTGTAAGCGACAGGCAGATCAGCCAGGAGACCGTGGTTTGCAACTGACACTAAAAACTAATTGGTTGGCTTTAGGCATTTTGAGGGAAATATGCTGCTGACAGAAATAACCCTACACACTGAATTCCTTTGCAATTATCCATATGTGATGAGTCGGGAGTGAGCGATCCAATTAACTATAGCAGTAAACCAGTGTCACTCTGGTGAGAAAGGGCACGATGTGAGTGAACTCTTATAAAACAACAATATTTGATGCTCTGGGAACGAGAGCGGCTTAAATGTTCCAAGCATGAGCGAGTGTGGACAAAGGCAGGCCTCGGGTCAGATGGGAGCAGTTAATGCAGCTGAGGCTGATCATGCACACTTTAACCCAGGAGTTTGACTCAAGGCGTGCATTATGTATTTATATTATTTATGTTTGCGTGTTTATGCGTCACAAACCTGGTCACAATGGTTAAAAAAATGACACATCTCAGCTAATAAATGTTAAAACAGGCTGACGGATGAAGATGAACCAAACCTGAAAAGGGCTGCAAAAGAACAGCAACGAAACGAGCGTTTTCTTCTAAATACAGTATCAAGACTGCTTTGTGACTTAAAGATAAAAATGTAAAACATGCCTACAACATGTGAAATCAACACTGACTCAGTGTCTCTCAGTAGAATATGAAAAGCACATGAAACAAGACGAGAAAGGTCCGCGCTGGGTTATGACGCAGCTTTTAATATAATCGCAAATTACTGCAGGGATGCCACTCAAGCCCAGAGGTGGAGAATGAGTCACTCACGGTTTACTACTGTGTTGCTATTAGCCTGCTGACCCTGCAGGTCAGGTGGGAGAACCCTTTCTCACACACGCTCACACACACACACACACACACACACACACACCTGCATGTGCACGTATTGTGACACTTCTGAGCTCTTTCGCATTTTCCCTCTTAGATGACTTGTAAGTCATCTCCTCCTCTAAAGCGCACACACACACACACACACACACACACACACACACACACACACACACACACTAAGCATCTTGTTTGCTTATTTATTCATAAATTCCAAACTGGTTGTATGCTTTTATGTGATAATGTTGCCCTAGAGGCCTGATTATACAGGCCTGTTAAAGGAGACTTCCTCCTCGATATGCTGCTACACAGACTGTACACGCTTATTCATGCATGTAAACGTTACCGCGAAGCACATGTAGAAGTTATGGACATTCATGCGTGAATCCTCTAATGAAGGCATTGCCTAAATCTGATTCAGAACATTCTGAAATGAGGTTTATTTATGGGTCTCTAAACATGCTCTGGCTGTCTTTTTCTCCGTCTATGAGAAGCTGCTGGGAGACAAACTCTTTCTTTTTTAATAAACACTGTAGATGAGGTTGGATTAAAACCCCGAAGCATTAGAATTAATCCAGTCAGCTCTGGCTGCCGAGGGTGAAGGGCTTTTGTTTTAATTGTATTATAGTTTCCATAAGTAAAGTAAGGATTGGCGCAAATGAGGATTGACAGTTATTTTATATCAAGGACACCATTTTCTCCTTTTGTAGCAGCTCCTGGTGCATAATTAAAGTCTATCAGTGACAGAAACACCCACAGTGCTGCTCTCTCGGCACTGTTGGATTCATCATCCATCCTCCTCCACTAGAGGTTAGAGCGATGATACTGAACCTGTATTAAAAGATTCACGGGTCTGAGTGATAAAACAGCATGTACAATATATTCTTGTGGTGCCAGAACAGAGACGGTGGATGAGAGTCGATTTCAGCGCATCTGATTCCTCCAGAATGATCCGCTCAGAGCTGCAGTCCAAGAACGGCGAGCTAAGTAAACAAGCAAAGAAAAGGCTCAGACAAAAGTGTTTCTTTGTGAAAGCATTAATATCTTGTGGTGAGAAAACGCCGAGTAACTGTCCCATTGGTTCCCTATTTTTCAAGCCACCTTAATGTGTCCCTAAAGGCAATCGATACCAAGCGGACGACATCAACTTCTGTTCAGAGAAGTTCAGTTTATTGGAGCTGGGCTACAAAAGAAGAGGCACCATGAAATAAATACCTATCATGCTAGCTCGCTCACAGTGACAGGCAAGTAGAGGGAATTACTCTGTGCTGCATTAAAGCAGGGAAATAATTGCTGGCTCTGCATTGACTTTCTGTTATTGTTATGATTAAGTGGAACATGGGCTAAGAATGCAGACATGGAGGACAGAGTTAACCAACGACAAAAAAACTAGCCTTTATTTGGGAGAAGCAGAGAGTCCAAATGGCAGGTGAAAAACAAAAACCGGAAAGCCAGATGAGGAGAATATGGAGTAAACTGTAGGTGAACAAAGAGAGAGTGAAGACAAATTGAAGCTTTAAATCAGGCATGTCAAACTCGTAGGGCGCTTCTGGCCACGCCCCCTACTTCCGGACGAGAATTGGTGTTAAAGATATGGTACAAATAGGACCTTTAAGTTTCTTTTTTGATATTCCGCTCAACCCTCTTAACTGGAGGAGAAAGTGGAATGTCAAAAAAGTAAGTTAAAGGGCCTATTTCTACCATATTTTTAACGCCAATTCTCTGCCGGAAGTAGGGGGCGTGGCCGGAAGCGGCCCGCGAGTTTGACATGCCTGCTTTAAATACACACAGACATGCAGCAGGCTAATGGGCAACGGCACACAGCTGGGGAGCTAAACACACCTAAACTAAATGGGGGTAACGAGGCAAGAGAAAAGAAAGTGAGCAAAATATACAAAAGCCAGGGAACTACCAAAATAAAACAGGAAATAAAGCAGCAGACACAGAAATGCACTCGGCAACA
>VOQJ01043114.1:33103-44521 GCA_015052665.1 Apistogramma diplotaenia
TCTTCACGCCGGGTCAGCCCGCTCGCACAGACTCCATCTGTGACTATGGCCGTTTATCAATATGCGTACTTGTGCGGACTTGTGGTCTCGTGGACTCGTGAAACGTCATCAATCTCAGCCAAGTCCTGTTCCAATTCAAAGTTCGCATGAAGCCAAGTTCGCTCAAAGTACCCGGATGTGGTCTTGCTCCGCCCCTTCTATCGAGTCCGCATCGGTCGTGACTTCTACGGACTCGATGCGGCCAAATATCCCATAATGCATTTCGCACTGTTGCAACAGAGAAATGTCTGCTGGGTGTTCCAATTGGACAGCTTTGACAAGCTCGGACTTGGCGGGTCCGCAAGTTCGAGCTTTTCAAGTCCGAGCTCGCCAGGCACGCAAGTTCGGACTTGCATACTTGTGTATTGATAAAGGGCCACGGACATGCAGCAGGCTAATGGGCAACGGCACACAGCTGGGGAGCTAAACACACCTAAACTAAATGGGGATAACGAGGCAAGAGAAATGAAAGTGAACAAAATATACAAGAGCCAGGGAACTACCAAAATAAAACAGGAAATAAAGCAGCAGACACAGAAATGCACTCGGCAACAAGGCGCATGGGAAGCAAAGAATGTAAGCAAACTAAAACCGTGTACGAAAGCGAGATTGCGAAACTAATTGAACTCCAAATGAAAGATTACCATAAACAACAAAATCTGTGAGAATAATCAATAAAACTAGAAAGTCCACAGCTCAGGATAGACGTGAGACATCAGCAGCAAGAAAAGGAAATCTGGGATTTTGAAATTCCTGCCAATGTGGGCATTTTGTCAGCTTTACTGTTCTAAATGGCTGTAAAGTAAACTCAGACATGTTTGCTCTGCTCCCTCTCCAATGATTTAGTGTGTTAATAAACTGTTTACACAGTTTAAATATATGTTGTTAAATCACCTGTTAGAATGAAGAGTGGAATCATTTTGCAGGTGTGAGTTTGTGAGATATCAAAAACCTATTGAGACATTTCATTCAAATGTAATGTTGGTGTGACACTTTGGGATATATAGCAGCTCATAGCAGTCCATGCCGCAGTTACCAATATTACTGCTTGAAACAAAGTGGTTATTATCTGCAGTTATGATGGTCGTGTAGAATTGGCCTGCGCTGTACCTAAACTATAGTAGGCTTCAGCCCTTTTTTGCAGTCAGTGACAAACTGGAAGTAGTCGTGGCAACCAGTCGGTCGCCCAGAGTATGATACAAGGATACTGGGAATCCCATCTGAGCATGGGTGGACTGATGGATGGCTGATGCTCTTACTGCTAGCAGCAAAACTAAAATAATGTTACAACCCCTCATATTTCTAACATAAAAGATGAGAATTACACTTTCTGTCTGTGCTGTCTGAGTTTTATGGAATATTTTGGAGTTTGATGCCAGTAACCTGTTGGTAATAGCAGATGGTTTACTGTCACTGCCTCTATTGAAAGTCTCTTAAAACTTTTTGGTAACAATGATCCAGGTCCAGCATCGTTTTCATGACTCACCTTTTTGAGCAACACAGAGTCAAAGTGCTTACTCACAGGAATCTTTGGGTTTCCTCTTTAATGCTGCAGTACAAACAGTACAAATAAATAAAGTGCATTGAGGTGAGAGTTACTGTGAAAGTGAACTATATAAATCAAACTGATGAAATCAAACTGATGTAACTTTTCATACAGGAAAAAAATGACTATGCTTTTTACAGGATGCAAAATAATTTTTCTAAATACATTGATGATGCTGACTCAGACTGAGTCGCCCACATGATGTGCGTCTGTAGCAGAACCTCTGCGGTGCCTTTTACAGGAAGGTGTCTGGGAAATCTTGAGTCATCGGGTGAAAAGAAAAGCTGGGATGGCATCGGGTGGCTGTGAGGTTCAGAGAAAAGCAAGTTCATGAATGAAACTGCTTCTCTGAGCTGGACACAGTTTTATTTGTGTCTGCAGAAAAAGAAACAAAAGTATCCTTTTAATGGTTATTTTACCTTTACAATAATATGTGTGCTTGGAAAAAAGTCATTTTCTTTCTGTGACCTCATAGCTGAGAAAACAGACTCTATAGTACGAATCAGTGACGGTCAGTGCATGGAAATATAAAATTAAAAACTCATTAAATTGTTATATTTATTCAGTGATTTGTACTTCGAAGTTATTTCCCATGTAACTTCACCATTTTTTCCCCAAAATCGCTGAATTTCCACATTTATCAGTCAAATACTAAGACAAGACAAGCGGTGAGGCAGCAGCCCGCTGAGCCTCACCGTGGATTGCGCAATGACTATGCTAACTGTGCTGCATGCTATGCAGTGAGACCGTATTGCTGTCCGTCTGCATGTCGCTATCTTTGACTATATGAACTAAATTTCTAGATTTTAGCTGGTGTATATAATTAACAGTGTTTTATTAATCAACAACTGTATGTGTGTAACATTTTTTGTGCTGAGCTATCATAAAACTGCTGCAGAAACACCAGGTGAGGCATGCAGTTCTCATGCCTCGTGGCAGGGGGCGCTGGTGATCCCAGGGATTCTTTTTACGACTCCTCGGTTGCAGGATAATAGAATATGACAGCAAGCTACAGTAAACAGTTAGCAAACAAGTTATCAATGTTTTTCTTCAAAAGTAGCGGCGCATGGACTTCATTTATCAGGCAATAACTTTTTTAAAAGTTATTTTTTCTATGCTAGTTTTTTACATGTAACGAATGCTTTTTTTAAACAAAAAACCGTAACTCTTGTTACTGCGTAGGGTTTATTGTTTGTAAATCTGATGTGACGACATCAGTGCCTCACCAGCCACGACCCTCACCGCACGTCACTGGTACGAATATAGAGTTGATTTCATATTTGCCCTTTAGTAATATAATCCCTGTCAAAGGTATTAATAACCTGTCAGACAAATTCATTACAAAAGGGCCACAGAGGATCTGCTCCTGTTCATGTAATCTCTCAACCAATAAAGAACCAGAAGTGCAGTGTTTACAGATTGGTCCAAAGGGGAATGCATCACTTACATTGTATAAAAGGCTTACTTTTGCTTTGTTATGATTGCTTTTATAAGGTGAAGCCACAATACAGGAGTGTCAATACTACTGTGTGTTAACATAATGTGTTATATCTTTGTTTCTAATAGAGCAAATTGAACAGATTCTCTTGTAGGTTTGCAGTAAAATACAGTTCAGTTGCCACGTAGGTGGCATGTTTAAAAAAAAACATGAGCTTTTTAACAACTAAAACCACTGAAGTGCAACACTTGCAGAAAGCAACACACTGTGTTGTGATCACTATAAAGGGAGTTTATGCTGCAGGCTTGAAGCTTGAATTATCAGCTGCAAAGTGCCATCTTGGCTGCGGGTGAATGTCCAAAATCATCATGTGAGAAGTAAATGTATGGATCTGTTTTCTCTCAGGACAAAAAGTATGCAGCGATCACGCCGGCACTGCTGCGGAAAGTCATTTTGCCGTCAAGTTTAACATAAGACTGTCACATTGCCACGGCTTCTGCTGTGCACACTGAGTCAGGAATATGGAAATGTGCATTGTTCAAATGCCTCCCTCACAGCTACATTTTCTTGATCCAACTGTAATATTTATTACCACATTTTGCTGTCATGGATTCAGGTTTAATTACAGGGATCTCTTTAGTGACTGCAGGTACAAACTGAGAACGACTGTTAAAAGTTTAGTTTTAACAAGGATATCCTGTCCTTGACTGTCTCAGCAAAGTGAATGTTGTACTTCTTTCCAATTAGTCTGAGAGTGTTCATCCTCAGCTCAGGACATGAGGAAATTTATCTCTCCACCTGTCATTGTTAGTGAAGAATGAGTGTGTGTGTAGGTGTGTGTGAGAACTCCAGAAAAGCTTTAAGTGTTTGTTAATTCATACATTTTGTTAGGTGCAGTACACCTGTTCAACTTCTTCCAATTATCTAATCAGTCAATCACATGGTAGCAATTCAATGCATGAAGACATGCAGACGCGGTCAAGACGGCCTGCTGAAGTTCAAGCAGATATCAGAGGAGACGCGTCAGCTAAGAACAGAAGACTGAGCAGGTTGTAGTAATACGAAGTATCGAAGTTGCACAAATCGGATTTTCGCTCTAGTCGGATCGCCTTCTGCCGATTTTCGCCTGCCTCGGATGAAAAATCCGGTCCGATTGTAATGCATTCCCAATTAAATGTGACCTCTGATGAATGTTTCCAGCCCCTTGTTGAATCCATATCATGAAGAATTAATGAAGAAAAAAAGGGCTCTGATCCGGTAACTCATTAAGTCTTTATTGTATGTGTATGTGTGTGTTTGCGTGCAATATAAATGTGTTAATAGATATTCTGTGCTTAGAGTTGCATCTATCTGCAGAAGAAAATCGAGCTGCATCATCAGGTTTCAGTCCTGAAAGGCTGCCTGGGCTAAATGTAGTGTGTGACTGTACGGTTGTGTACAGGTGGCAGCGTGATAAGGTCGTTATTTGGCAGCTTTGTTCCTGCAATGGTCACATTGAGTATTTTTTATAAAATGAGACAGAAGTGAACTCGGGCTCTCACCGTGGAACACCATGAGCTCATTAAAGGAAACTACTGTCATGGGGCTTGTTAAAAAAAATAAGTACAGTGTTGCACTTGTCCCTTTTTGTAGACTGGTTTTGCATCATAAAAGGTGAAAGCAGCAGAAAGAGCACTGATGAAAGCGCTATCTCCTCTGGCTTCTCTGAGTAATTTAAAGTTTAGGGAGTGCAGAAAATCCAAGTTTGTGAGTCACTAAGGGGAAAATTCCACAGCGGATTGAAACTTCAGGCATGCAGAGAAAATTTTCATACCCTTGGATTTTATATTCAAGGTTTTCCTCAGTAGTCATCCACTCTTGTTCAAACCATTTCAGCCCATGATGAACTTCATCAGTGAGAGCCCAGTGTTGTTTAAGCAGATTTAGCCGCTGGAATAGGCATCAGACAGCTTCTTGTAAACACATATGTGTTCTATGCTCATTCCACAGGCCCTAAACCTGTTTTTCCTCCAACACAGTGCGGGAACATGTGCCCAGAACTAGCACTAGTACTCACAAAGTTGTTCCAGTGAGCTACTGAGGTTCTCTGTAGAACCTCGCCAAATATATATTTTTTTCTTTTGTACAACTTTTGCAGAAGTTGTAAAATCCCTCTCCTGTTGAGGATCTTTTACTTACAAACACAAAGCCGACTTCTACCAAGTGTTCTAAAACTTAAGAAGCCTCTGGGATGAAAGACAAAACATCTTTAAAAACCTAAATAAATCCAGCTGCTTTCTTTTCAAGCTTAAATTAACCTCTTATACCCCATAGCTTTTAATGTGTTGTCAGCTGTGATGCACCGACTGTGAACTACAGCGCTGCAGGTTTTGCACCTCGCTTGTGATCTTTGTTGCATGACATTTCCTGTCTCCTATCAGCTCTCCTCTCAACTAATGAAAAACATCAAATTCCCACAAGCAAACTCGCCTCAGGGGCTCTGCACAGAGGCGTGATTGAGAAAACTTTACTAGTTTGACGTGCTCTCCTTCGAAAGATATGAAGTGTATAATATCTGCTTGACATCGCTGAATAGAACCTGCATTATACAGCACTGTGGCCTCTCTGCTGCTTGTCACAGACACTTCTGCTTTTTCCCCCGTCAGCGGCCAGTAGGGTCAGTTTAATTTGTTAGTCCATCAAGCCACTGATTAGCCTCCAGTGCCACCGATGAAATGGTGTGCTGAGGCCTCCTCATTGTGCATGCTGTGTGTATTTGTGTGTATCCCACAGCGCCTGCAATGTGGAGGCTGAGGCGCACAGAGGCAGCTCACAAACACTTGTAGCAAGAATATTTGGAGACGTCACACAGAATATAATAGGATTTCCACTCATATTGCATTTACATGCAATGCACGCACACACACACACACAGATATATGTATATTTGAAGTCATATACCCTCAGCTACCTTCATACATTGCTAACTTCTCTGACCACAAAACATTAGGTTCTTCTTCATTTTCCCTGTTAGTGGTGCAGCTCTTGCTTTGTCTATAGGTCACCATTGTGCTCCTCTCTATGTGCAATCTTCCTAGAAGTGGGTGGTCACAGTGATATTTCTATTCCTCTGTGGCCCTGCAAAACTAAAACGATCTTGTGCTTATTATCTACTGCAGCACTACTGCAGTGGTACCGAGCGCACTAGCAGCATAATGACCCGTGTGAGATCCCGGTTCATTGCGGACACTGATGACAAGATACACAAAGAAAGGAGGAGGAAAAAAATAACATAATACCAGTTTGGCTCCTGTTCCCATTAGGTTGCTACAATAATGCTACAGGCACCAAAAGACGGCAACTAATCTGTGAGGCTTGGCTTAATGTCGCATCTAAGAGATTTCCAGCCCCGCATGCTGTTCTGCACAATGTTTCCCCTTGTGATTACGGCAATTGCTACAGTACCTTTTACCACACGGGGTGTTTTACCTCCTCATTTTGCTTTTTTTTTTTAATGTCTGCCATCCTTTTGGTCTCACTGACAACGGTACCTGCTGAACACGGTGCATGCTTATTAGCTTAGCATTGGGGTTATAGCCAGCCCACAGGGAGTGCAACTGGGTAATTAGCTGGAGGCTAATAGGTGTAGCAATGGTCCCACAGAGATATGTGGGGACCTGTGGCCAGTTCCAGACAGTTGTTTGTCTCTGGTGAGTTGTGCAATGATGTTGTCAGTGTATGTGAGGAGAAATTAAGGTGAGGAAAGAAAACAATCATGGCTGGAAGGACTGGAGTGATTGAAGTGTGTGTGTGTGTGTGTGGGGAGGGCAGCATATATGTAGTTTGCTGAAACAGTACTCAGTCGCACTGAAACTGGCCGATGCTGGGTTGGGTAATAAAATACAGTGACTCTCTCTTCTTCTTTGGTGCACTTTATTGCTTATATGCAGGAGCACAGTAAATATTACAGTAGCTCTGTAGTGCATGCAAACAGTTGGCTTGCAAGACATCCAATAAACTCTGGTGATGTATGGAAATTGCAATCTTTTCTCTAATTATTCTGATACTGATGTGCAGGATATTGAAGAAGACTTTGCTGAAACCAGACAGCAGTTCATTGCTGACAAATGTGTAAATACAGGATTCAGTCATTATTGATCATTTTTAAAGTATAACTGCAGCATCACCATGAGCAAAAGCAACTCGATTCATTTTTCATGCTAAACCATTCGCCTGCTCCTGAATCACCTATCGGTTTTCAAACTGAAACCGCAAAAGCACGTCTGACACAGATCCTGACAAGCATTCACCGAACAGGCATAAACAAACAATGCTAAGCCTGTGAGCTGCTTTATCGCAAAACTGCAGTCTTACTTTTTGATGGTCCAAAGCAAAACCTTCTGAAACTGTTGCAAAATCCAGGACTTTCCAGCTTGGTAGAGCAAATAGTTTACCATGCAATCTGGCAGCTTTCATAATTTAAAGTGGTCTTGAGCAATAGCTTCCCAGCCTTTCTGAAGTTCTTTCAGTTTTTCTGTGGACATTGTCCACTCTTTCACTCGTTTTTGATTTCCACAGCATTTCTTTTGAGCTTTGAATGTCCTTCAAGAAGCCTGGAAAACTATTCCCAAAGACTGCTAAACCCCTTAAACTTATAATACAAAAAGTCTGCCAGACCATATCTTTACATGCTGTAACACCATCCTGTGGAATATTTCAACTCACTATACATCAATAGAACCGTCACAACCCTGACTGTAAGCATATGTATGAAGGAAATCCGTAGTAATTACAGAAGGTAGCTAACAAGAGCAGTAACCCACAAATAAATTGAAAGCTGTTTTCTGTATCTACATATTATGCTAGCTACAGACATGCCATAGCTGTACATGCTAATGTTGTTGGGGCTTTCTACACAATTTCTGCAAACCCGTTAGAGGAAGGATACAGCACTCTGAGACAGGCTGAATGCTCTGGTTTTATATGCAAAAAGAATTATCGCTCTATCATTTGTGGTTGCAGTTCTATGGGCATTTAAAAGCAGCAGTCTCAAGGGGCTACAGAAATGACAAGTGCAGCTGCCTCAGAGTTCATATTTAATGAATGCTGTTGAGCAAGCTTTATGTATATTACAATGCAACAAGCTTCATTTTAGTTCCAAGGAAGAGGGAAAAATCCTGTAGACGTGACAATACAGTGTCATATTTAAGTGGGGTCTTCCAACAGAAACAGCAGGATTCCACAGCAGGTGCATCTGTGAAAGCCCAGTCTGCTGAGAGTCTGACTAAAATTCTCAGAGAACGAGACACTTGACCCAAGTAGTGGATGTTGCTTGTTTTATTTTGGTGTTCACAGTGGAACAGTTGGATGAGCCCTTCTTCACAGTGAAAGGGTGAAAGACGCGATCTAAATAACTAGAGATCAGTCCATCTGGGTAGGATCTATTTAGAAATCGTGACAAAAAACATTAAAAGGAAAAAGAATTTAACTGTGTGGGATGGAGAATATATAGCTACTGATCATAAGAGGACTGATAAAAGCTAGAAGTACTTGGTACTGTATGTAGGCTGTATAAGCAAGCAGATGTTATTAAAGCAGGACATCGAGCGAGAGAAAGCTAACAAGGCAGCCAGGCTGATTTTGTATCTAACTGAGGCAATGTATTCTGCAAGAGGTCTGATGCACTGACAGATGATGGAGAACTGCTGGTTCTCTCTGTTTTATAGGCTGTTCATGGTCGGTTTTTTTTTTTAACCCATCAGAAGTGGGCAAATTTCGAAGTTTTCTTTTGCAGTGCAGTGCACATCGATATCCAGGAAGTGTTCACTGGTGGGAATAAAGGCTGAGCTTTCTCTGTGTGCAAATGTGAATTTAATCCAGTGGCGTTGCACGTAGTATGAAAAACACCACGTGAAAAGCTGACGTGAACTCCGTCAACTTCGCCTTCTTTTTCCCCCGTCTTTTCTTAAGTGCATTTTCACATTGCGTGTTTAAGTACAGAGACGGATGGAGCGGGGAAGAGCTATGAGAGGAAGTCGAGACTGGGGACGCACTCATTCAGTCATTCTAGCTTGGGGCAAGTCCAAACTTGGCCTTGTATAAGGAGAGCAAAAGCAAACACACATCTCTCGCCCACACACACACAGCCTGCAGGCTTGTACGTACACATCAAACAGATATGCACACATGAAAACACACATGCAGATATGCATTTGTGCCCCGAAGAGACATGATACATACACACATGTACACAGGCAAATTATTCATTTATTCAGAGAAGGCTGACTCAGTTTGTGGAAATACTCTTGAACTGGCCCTGCCCACGCTCCATTTAGCTCAACTGAATTGGTTATTGGTTGTGTAAATGGACAGCACTGTCACCTTTTAAACAGACTGTGGACAGTGTTTCACAGAGGAGGATACACTACATTACACACCAGTCCAACGCCTATTAGACTTCATTAGAGCCATAAACCAAACATGTCACACATTATGTCAGCACTTGTTCCTCATGTGAGTTTCTCACATTACAAGTGTTATTTTAAGGCATCAGTAGGCTTCAACTGTGGGAAATCCCAGCTAGTGTGATTATCATTTGCTATCCCTCTTTGAAGTGGCAGACCTTTAGCCACCATGCTCAAGATAAAAAATTGGTTCAACTGTGCAGTTTAATTTCTACACAGGTAGAAATCAGTAAAAAGTTGCCCCGAAAGAACCAATCAACAGCAAAAACCTGGGAAGCAATCTACCCCATTGGTGCAATGCTGCATGTGCATAGCAGAGGTTCATGATAGCTTCAACTGTGTGGTGGTGGGCATATCTACTCACAGAGAATTTGGTAATTACCAAACATGCAGCCTGGCTACAGTGCTGAAAAGAAACCTGGGGTTGTTCTTATTTTCTTCAATTAATGATGAATAGTAAGATGTCCTACAGTAGCTGTACGGAGGGCTTTTTTTATAGACAACTGTGATCTTTACAAGGTTGTGGAAAACTGCAGTCAGCTGAGATTGAAGAAGTCACTTAGATCCATCCATTCTCTTCCGCTTATCCAGGGCCGGTTTTTCCTCAACAAGTGTGCATTCACTCATTCACGCCACATTCACACAAGCACCTCCAGTTTGTAACCAAGCTAAGTGCTTCTTATCTGACATTCACACACATTCATACAACATCAAAACTAACAGTAAGTAGATAAAACTCCCAATTTACTGTTGATGAATTGTGATGGCATACGTGTTGTTGGTGAAGGACTTAGGGAAATGGCGAAATTACAGCATGAAAAATGTGGTTACCATATTTGATCATACACCCTTTTCACATAAACACTAGGAATGACCATATTTGGACATATGCACGATGATTCTAACAAATCATACTTAGTGTCATTTGTTTAAAAATGAGGGAATACAGCTTAGAACATTGATTTTTATATTGCAAAAGTTTTTTATAGCACTGAAAAATAATATATTTTTATACAGAAATGTAATGCATTTCTAGACATTTTAAAGCTATAAATTATGACGATGAGTGCTTTTTGTCAGTTTATGACATACTAGGTTTTTTTTTATTGCTTGTGTATTAATTTGTAGTGAATGTCTGTTTAGATGGCTTATGACAAGTGGAGGGAGACAGTGGTCATGCTAGCCCACCTTGGCATTAGTGATGATGACAATAAGGAAGATGATCATGTGGCAGACCTGGACATTCACCACTCACCTAAAACCAGGCTTTTCCAGGCCCAAGTGGGAGCAGTAATGTTCTAATAGACATGCTCCTTTCACCATGTTTTTGTTTTTCTTGTATTTTTGAATATATACACTTATTCGATTTTTTAACCACAGACAGGCAAGGAACCAAATATGGTCACTTCGTCGACCTTGATTTTGTACATGAAAATGAAACATTTTGAAAAAATGTCACAACACAAATTAGGTTTTATTATGTTCCCCAATAACACTGTGTGGTTGAAATTCTGAATTTCTAACTATTTCAACGAGTGAGAATTTACCTCCAAAATGCAGTGGTTGCCAACGGGATTGGTGCATTCGATTTAATGGACTGCTTCATTTTTTTCATGATGTAAAGAATGCAATCAAGGTGGTTATCAGGTGTGTTAAATGTACAGTGTGTGTGCAAACATCTCAGTGCCTTAACAACTGAAAAAATATAGTATAGTATAATATCGATTTTGTAATAGTAGCGGCAAGAACTTAAAGCTACTTTCACCCGTGACAATAACTACTGGTTAAATGCAGAGTGGTGTATAAATGCATAGACAGTGAAAAGAGGAAGAAGTACTCATATCATGGGAAGCCGCACCTAACCCCCCCCCCCCCCCCCCCCGTTCCTCCTTTTTCCCCCCCCAAATTTTTCCTCCCCCCCCCCCCGGGTAATTTGTTTCCCCTCCCTTTTT
>VOQJ01043118.1:11892-27872 GCA_015052665.1 Apistogramma diplotaenia
GTGGGGGGTTTTGCGCTCTAGACAGTGTGTCTGTTCCTCTGTCGGACACACACGCGCGCGCACACACACACACACACACACACACACACACACACACACACACACACACACACACACACACACACACACACAGACCAAAATCAAGAAATGTAGTGAGAGTACACCCATGTGCATTGTACATAGATAGTGAAAGCTCATTATGGTGGATATCATGTTGGGTAGTTAAGACGATGCAGCATAGCCCTCAGTCTGAGGTAGCATTTGTACATTAGGTTTCCTTTTAATCCCTTTGTACCTCTGGCAACCATAGCCCACATTAAAGTGTACTGCTTTTGTGTTGCTCCGACCATTTGATACTAATATGTTGCGGAAAATATCACATAATTACAGTTCAAGATATTACGTCTATTATGCTGGTATATGTTTGGCTCCACAGCCTAAAGGATTTTAGACCAATTTCTTCTTGCGATTGCTGCACACACTGCACCAATCATAATACATTTATGTAGAGTAACAACACACTGAGACAATCTGCAAGATGATTTTCACCACAGCATGAAAACTGTCTAATGAAAACGCACTAAGATAATTATTTCTTAGCCTTTTAATACACAATAGAGATTTGAGAGACGAACTGTGATAGAGAAAGAGAGAATTATATTTAGAGGGAAAGAAGGCAAAAGAATGAAAAATGTAATGATTGTACCGTGAGCATATCCACTGCACATAGTCATTTCCATGGTAAGCATTAGATATGTATCTGAATGCCATTTGTGCCTCTCTCAAGGCCAGCCAGCTTAAATAATGATGATTCTGCCTGGGGGACTGTTACTAAAGGAATGTATTTTCTAATTAGATAAAGCCACTTTCCCAATTTGCTGGCTGCTTAACCATAAAGCATGGCTGTGAGAGAAGCCTCAAAGACATCTTGAGTTGCTGCCAATCCTCATCTCTGCACAGTCTATCAACCAATGCTCAAAATCACATCACCAGGGAGACAAAAGAATTTGTTTGTGCATTTCTTTCTGTCTAGTGATATGAATTCTTTCTCTGTGTGTGTGTGTGTGTGTGTGTGTGTGTGTGGGGGGGGTGTTCCAGAGACAACTGATGGCAAAACAATTTTTTCATCTGTAGCCAAAGCAAAATCAGATTGGCATTACTTAGCCATTACCTTACATGTAATGTGCTTTTGTTGATCCTGGAAAAAACTCACTTTGTTCTATATTATTATTTAACAACGATTCAGTTCAAGTAACTTCAGTTTCATTTTATTCATAAAGCACCAGTTTATAACAGTTGCCTCACGACACTTTTGTAAGGTAAACACCCCATAATATTAAAAAGAAAACTGCAAAGATTCTATATGAGCAGCACTTGGTGATGTAGAGAGGAAAAACTCCCTTTTAACAGGACGAGACTTCTGACAGAACCACGCTCATGAAGGGACAGCCAACTGCTGTGTCCACTTGGCAGTTCAGGAGAAAAAGAAGGCAGAAAGGAGGAGTAAACAACAAATAGGATAAAATGCAAGTTATAGGCAGAGAATAAAAAAACTAAACAAAGGCTGCAATATTCAATATAAACACATGGGGAGTCTTAAAAGCAGAGGAAAGGAGAAGGGGAAATGGACCAGCCGCCTGACCCTATAGCAGTATTACTAAGAGATGGTTCAGGGTCACTTCATCCAGCCCTGAATATAAGCTTTATCAAAAAGGAAGGTTTTAGACCTAATCTTAAAAGCAGAGAGTGTGTCTGTATCCTAAATCCAAACTGGGAGCTGTTTCACCGGAGAAGAGCGTTATAGCTCAAGTCTCTGCAAGGCGCTCCAGTTTTACTTTTCGAAAATCTAGAAACCGTAAGTAAGCCACCACTGGGCGTGCGGTGCTCGGTTGGAATAAAATGTAACTAGTGGCTTTTTAGATATGATGAGACTGAGATAATTCAGGACTTTTAAATTCAAGTTTGGATTTAACAAGGTGCTGATGAAAACTAGCTAATTTAGGAGAGATGCAGTCTCTCTTTCTAGTCCCTGTTAGTACTCTTGGTGAGGAAAGCTGGGTCAACTAAAGGCTTTTCAGAGACTTTTTAGGACAGTGGGATAATATTGAATTATAATAGTCAAGCAGCAAAGTAACAAATGCACAAACTAGTTATAAATCAGAGACAGGATGTTCCTAATTTTAACAGTGTTAGAGAGACAACAGACGGCAGTCCTGAGCAGGGCCACAAACAAATTTTATTTGACACCGGCAGAGCACTGATGTAGAATACGAATTCTGTTTGCCTTTGTGGAAACTTGGCCCAGCAAGTCAGGACACTACATAAGATCCCAGGTCATGGATCTTGGACCTCTAAGCAGTTCTGTAAGTAACAAAAGAAATTCAAAAAGAACTCACAGCGGACACAGTGAACAGAACCGGCATTTCTGGCTGTTTTGTTTTGTAACTGCAACAAAATTAAAAGTCTAAGAATTGTGCGGAAGGGTATCCTGGGTAAAATAACTGCAGGGAAAATACCTCCATTGTTTATCAAGACAATTTAAATGTGTTACGTGCATGCACAAACACATCAAGAAACCACACGCAAATCGAAGTGAAAAAGTAGACACGCGCAAAAGCAAAAGCAAACATTTCTGAGTCTCCTTGCTGTTCAGAGCAGATTGGGGGGGTATGAAATGAGAAACAATATCACACATGGACAAACACTCTTAATTAGTAGTGAGATAGAGTTCACCTGCAGTGGATTTAATTTGCTAGCACAAGGGGAGAGAATATTTAAGCGTTGGGTGGATAATCAAGATGGCACAATACTTCAGGCCTTCAGGCACCTGCACACAATCGAGACACAGCCTTCCTCTTTTGTCTGCTAAGATTAAATGATACTTATGTGGAAAGCAACCTTCAGTCTCTGTTGCTTTCAAGGGGCATGATCAAAATTGGTAATATGTCACTCAGGGGTGGAGGGGTGTTAAGCTCTTTGTAGTCTTGTGTAAGAAGTGCAAGTAGAGGACCTTAGATTTACATTTCATTTTCTCAAAACAGTTATCTTTGACTGGTCACACTGAAACATATTATTTTTCTTTTGTTCGATAATTCACTTTGAATTACATGATGATTGGATTTCAATTAAAAAAACACATTACTTTGATAAACAATTAAGAAAATCTATTGAAAAAAATGGATTCTGTTTACTGGTAACGTTTTTTTTCCCGAAATCAGGAAATAGTGTTTCATTAAAAATGGGTAAATGTTGAAGATACCTCAGGTCACAAAACATTTTAATTAAAACCACAGTCTTTGCCAGAATTATAACCGCTTTCCATAATTCTCCCTGGTGTGGAATTTCAGCCACCCACAGTTGTTTTGTTCGTTAAGCAAAACCACAGCCTGCATCATACAAATGTAGGCTTCAATAAGTTCCTCCACAAAGATGAAAAGTCACACAATTTTAATGTGACTGATAAGTCATAATGGAAGCAAGCAATTTCCTTTTATGAACAATCTCATGACAACACAAGTTATTAGGAATTAAATAGATATATACAGTAGATGTTTGGTGTGCAAAAATAGGCATAATTGCCATTGCAGAAAGAGGTTGATATGCAGGGAAATAAGCTTATTTTCTTTCTGACTGAGTATTAGATTAGAAATACAACACTTGTGTCCGGACTCTAAATATGAAGCTGCAAGAAATCATCTGGAACATAATCCCCCATAAAACCTCAACTTGTTCTGTTTGGATGTCAATGTTTGTATGGAATTAACAAGCAAGATTAAATGTGTTAAAAAGTGGGCTTTAGTAGACTTTTTTTTCATACATTCAGGCAACGCCAAGCTAGCCGTTTCCTCCTGCTTTCAGTCACATTATCAAACTTAAGACGGTGGCTCATCTTTTCATCTACCCAAGTAATTATTTCTCAGATGTTAAACTATTCCTTAAACACAGTCCTTTGAGGTGCTTGAAGATAACCATAAGAAAAAGTGTCTGTCACAGTCCTGACGGTACTTCTCCTTTATCCCTGGTATTTCTGCTGTTTTCACATTCCAAAAGCTCTGTTTGCTCTGCTTGTGCCTGTGGCACAGACCCTGGCTTTTCAATATCATAGTTATAGTCACAAAACAAAAACAACCCATTTAATTGCAAACAATAAACATACTGTGACCTCACTGCAACCTGCATTATGAAAAAGGATTTGAGGCTGAGTGAAGCAGCTCCAGGATTAACCCTGGGATTTTAGTGTTATGAAGGTGGTTCAGTTCTTACTGTAGTAGCAGGTGCAGCAGACTAGGTGTGTCACAGCACACTGATACTGATGATAATAGTGATATTTAAAAATGTAAGATACTTGTAAGCCATCCTGGTAAAGTACAGTATAGTTGCATTGGAGCTGTTTAATTTAAAAATATAGGAGTCACAGAAATCTTTTGTTACCCCATCTGTAACCCCATAAAGGTCCCTGACTCCAAAGTTGAGAAACTCTGCTGTGTTTTCAGCCAAGCTGTGAGCCATGTGTATTGTTACATTCACAGTGGGCACTCTGATGTTTGGGCCAAAATAACAGATGACCATGTTGACGAGGCTGGAGCTGTCACAATTCCCATTCACCTCTGTGACTGTTGGCACAACAAACCACACTTCTCAATCTGCCTCTCCTTCACGACTCAAATTAACAGTTGGACTCACATAATTATAAGTTATTACAGTAATATTTCCATTCTGCTGCGTAGTAAATAGTGACTGCTAATAAAAAAAGCTGATCCCATAAAGCGTCATCAGGGATTCTAATGAGTTGGACCGCAGCCAAGAATATTTTCCCCCATTTGACGCTGTTTCACTATAGGAGCTTTTAATGAGTGTCATAATTATGCACCCCAAACATAATCTTGAAGTGAAACACAAAAAAATGGGGAGGGCAGGAGATATCCTCTTCCCCAGCAGCTGCTGCAAGGCTGAATGTGAAATTTCAGATCATGATGTTATGAAAATGTATTTTCTTTGGGAAAACATTCATTTCACTCTGTCAAGCAATGATTTAAAATGCTGGGCTAATAGCTTTCATTCATTAATATCATATTATGACACAGTGAGAGACGATAACAAAATCAAACTTGGGTCTCTCATTAATATATAGGGATAGATTGGCTTGTTATGCATAAACCATGAATTAGCTAATTAAGAAAATTACATTAGAGGTTGAAAAGTGAACCCAGCACCTGTTCCCGTGCATGCTATCAGTTAAATCTGCAGAAACAGCAGATTCATCTGGATGATAGATGCAAATTAGAAATTCTCGTCCCGTCCCCACTAACGCTTGTTCCTCTCAGTCTTTCCTTTCTTCAGTTTTTGAGGCAGCTCAGAGAACAAGGCGACTATGCCAAACAGCCAAGTGTGTGAAGAATGAATGCCATGTTGTTTAATCAACTCAATGCAGATTAGCTACTGTAGCCCTGGTTTGTTTCTTAAACTTTTAAATTAAGAAACAACCTTTTTGCAGCCTGAATTCACCACTTTCTCATCTCAGACTTGCAGTAAACTTTGTGGGACAGTAAACTTTAATTAGTTTGGCAAATGGCTGAAGAGAATAAAATGTGTTTTGTATAAAGCGCAACGTTGACACAAAAGCTAAGCAAGAACTACCTGATAACTTGGATGACACCAGTATTTGAAACTAATTAAAGACCTTGAAATTGTGTATTTTGTTTTTTTGTTTTTCTGGGGTTTGGGTGACTCTTATTGCTGCAGAGGTTCTCAGCTTTTTGGTTTCTTCTTGTGAAAATAATTATTGTACCTGAAACATCTACCTGTGATTAATCTGATTTATTAATATTGTGAGGCTTGATATTTCACACATAGAAAGATCTGATAACGTTGACAACTTGCCATGGCGCACTGACAAAAACAGACCAAAGTTGATCATTCAGCCAATGAAATAAATAAATAAATAAGTAAAGCACACCACCTACAATGCGAATCTTGAGCTGGGATGCAAATGTTACATTGCTTTCTCATTAAAACTGAATATAATTAAAGTAGCAGACTCTGAACATAGCGTGCATAAATGTCAGTGTTGTTTGTTGTTGCATACCAGTCAGAAAAATGCAGTGCTGGGTTATAGAATCAGGGGAATAACCTTGGAAACAAGCAGCCTCTTAAGTTCTGCCTAATAATGTGTTTTATCCTCTTGTAGCCCAGCAACAGAGGGTGAACATGTATACCTTTTCGCTTGAGGTTTCCTTGAGTCATTTTCAGGCAACCAAATGGATCGCAAACCTCTCATGTTTCCTTAACTTACATTAAATTTTTCATGTTAAAATTTATTATTAAACATATTAGTGTATGAACTGTATAATTAAATGTTAAAGTATATCATTTATTCAAATACATAAACCTGTAGATGGTTAGATCTGACTTTATTTGGTAATGACTTGAAATCAGCTGGACTGTCATCACATTGTATTTCAAACCCAGACACACTGTTTCTGTTTCACAGAAAATACATTACATGAGCCCAATTCAAATGCCAGCAAAGTAAAGAAAAAAATAAAACGCCAAATAGGTGCAATAACATCAACTATTTTGAACTTTTTTTTTTTTAATGTGAAAAAGTTCAGTAATGTGATTAAGCCGTAGAAAGTTGGATGAAAGCTCATTGGTAATTCCTGTAAGATGGGTAAAACCAATCCATCCTGTACAGGCTGGGTCTGTCCTTAAAATGTTTTTATTCATTTTTGCCAGAGGGAGGATAGTTCCACTTAATAATGTTCCAAAAAACAGACTTGCAGTTGCTACACTTTTCTTCCACTATGTATTTTTACAATGATTTAAAGTAATTAATGTGTAAGTGCTTGGCAATGTAGTCGATGTAATTACATATGAACATCTTTGTTATATCTGAATGACGTTAAATGAAAAACAAACAGAAGACTTGCACATTTTTGACTTGGTATTCTGCAGAGTAATCCACAGATCTGTTAGCTAATAAATTCACCCTCACTAGGGGGTACTGAGTCAGGTGATATCACAGTCTCTTTCAAGCACATGTAGTTTCGAATTACCTGTCTCACTTCCTCGTATGAAGAAATCTTCTTAAGGGCTGAGAGGAGACCAAACTGTCAGTTACACCTGCAGGGAGGGTTAGTGTCTACCATCTTTTATAGATTATATAGATAGTTATTTCTGAAAATAATGTGTTCACATATATGTTGATGCAAGAAAAAGTATAGCATCTTTGTGAGGCTCCAGTCTCACTGTGATGCCCACCATTACTGTATGTTGGAGGTGCAACATAATGGCTATTGCGATTGAGACTGCAAGACTAATTGTATATTAGTTTTTTTTTCTTAACCTGGTGCACACAGCAAATGGTGAAGTGATGTAATAACGAGAAACATCATCATGAAAAATGAATGCAGAAGTTCCAAAAACAGCTTTTACATTTCTAAGCCATGAAAGCCTGACAAAAGGCTGAAGTACTGTGTGCCAAAAGTAAATTAATACCTGTCTATATATGTTTGGTTCAGTATATGACATAAATAAACAATATGTTGAAATTGTCACCAGTCTGGTCTCTGTTTCCCGAAAGTGTCATTTGCAATGACCGTGGTGCTCACGCCTTTTGTAGAACACGCCTTCACACAGAGTGGTCTTAGGCTCTTTTTCATGGCTCATGAATTTAAAATATGAATCCTGTATTCATTATTTATGAGATGATAGTTCTTGTAGGTCATTCCACTGAACCATTTCACCATAGATATGAACTGGCGTGGAATCAAATTTCAGTGGTGACACACTGTTGATCCTGCAGTCTCAATGCCAGCTGCCTATTTGCCTGTACTTTCAGCACAATGGCAGACATGTCGCCACCCCAGAATGCCTAACTGTGTGTAGAAAGAATGCTGACACTGAATTTCTTAGAAAAAGATTTGTCTTTCAAGGAGCCTCAACAGACCTTTTCATTCCCAAGGCATGAAATACTGCAGTTCTGTCAAAGCTGCTGATATTTTACTGATATGCACAAGTTGTGTGGTCTTTCTCCCAACTCAACACATACAAATGCTTATAAAGGATTTAGCATTTCAGTATTTAGTGAGATAATTTCATGTCGGAAATCCTATATTTAATCCATATTTGTTTGTTTTTTGTTAAAGCAGCTAAAATCTTACTATGATTATGTATGCGTCCTAACCTAACTCCTCCTAGACACATTAATCAATCTAGATGAAAGTTACTCTACAAACTGCCTAGGGTACCAGGATTATCAGCATCTATATAACTTTCGGGAATTGTTTTCTGTAACACAGATTTCCAGACGAACAGTGAATTTACATGTACATTGTTTGTAAATAATGTATTAAATCATGGGATTGAAGTGAACAAGAACCACAGGCCTAGCAAAAACCCCTGGTAGGAACTGGCACATGGGGGGCCATGGGGGTGTACAATAGTGCACAATAGTGTGGGGCTGGGCCTTCAGATTGCAGTTACAGGAGCTGCTTGGTCATGGAAACCCAGTCTGTTAGAGAAAGTTATCCACCGCCTATGATGGATCAGAGTACCCTCTATTAGTAACTGGTGTACTAGTATTTCCATGCTGGGCAGAGTGGTTTCAGGTCTGTCTTTTGTTAACTTTGCTTTGCATGAAGGTGCTTGTTCCTGTCAGTTCTGTCAGTTTTCAAAAACAAAACAAAACAAAAAAACCACACAGAAGCTGAAGAAAAAAACTTCATGTCAAAATGATGTTTGGTACAGAACCCATAACTAAGTAAGTAAGTAAAGGACACAGGTATGAAGACTTGAGGCATCGGGCAAATTGTACAATCCCAGCATTATGGGTGAGCCCAAACGTTTTGCCACAAAGTTTTAGGTTATTTAATTCAAAACCTTTTAAAAGATGGAAAGATCAGAAAGGTATGAGAGATATTATTAGCTAACTGTGGTAGCTTGCTAGAAATAAGCTAGCAATGATTTTATATCAGTATGGATGTTTAAAAAATACATTTGCTCAGTATAAAGTAGTGTTTTTCAGCTGCAGGCATTTTGTGGATGAGATAACTCATCTACAAAAAATATTTATGTGTTGATGCTAGAGGCAAAGCTAGGGGACTAGCAAAATCATTGGAGTGCTTTGTCTGGGAACTATTAATGTCACATTTTGTGCAAAAATATGAAGTAGCTGAATAATTGAACTGAATAATTACACCTTTTTTTCATTATTAGTGAATTGATTCTGGCAGAAATGTCCTCAAAAGGACATGGAATATATCTAGCAAATTTCATGGCAATTCACTAAATACTTTTTGAATGATTTCAGCATGGACCAAAATGATGGACAGACTAAATTGCAGTTTGATCAAAAGAGTAGAGCTGTGAGAGGGAAAGAGGTAATAAGAAGAGGAGAGGCTTTTCACTGTGTGCATCAGATCAGTGTGTGCTCAAATCAGGGGTAATCATAACTCTTAGAGCAAGTGATTTATGGTCTGTAATGCATGAAACCACTTAGTAAGCAGATTATAGGGTTGGAAGGTCAGTTCTCAATTTTGTAGTTATTTCAATAATATTAATTAAGTTGCTCATGAGAGCAACAGAGAATAATATACCAAAAATCTGTTTGTGAGGGCAACATGAGGTGCTTAAAAAGTAAATAACAGCTGATTAGTGATAAGGTGATAAGTGTAATGGGGTTCTGGTGTAGGAAACAGACTTCTTTTGCTGTGGTCTGACTCTGACCTTCTGCCAGCAAATCCCTGTTTTTTGTAAGCAACACAACACATATTTTGCCGGGTTCTTTCATAATTTAGGTAGCAATAGCTTAAAATATGCATTATTTGCTGTGTGCCCACCAGTGAAACAGACATGGATATTTGTTAGAAAGCAAGCCTAGCATTTAAATACATTCACATTATATTTAGTTGCTCTTTGGTTCAAAGTGGGTTGCCAGCTTCTCAGGTCAAATCTCAAATTTGCATGTTCGCGGTAAAGTCGTAAACACATATTGTTTATATCGGCTTGTTTATTTCCAAAAATGTTACACAGGTAAGCATAGATTTTATGGCAGCATCTGAACATTGAAGTGAAACAGGTTGTTTATGTGCAGCTGGGGCTACGGGTACACAGGATGTCGGCTTCAATTGTAATAATTTATTTTTATGTGAAAAACAGGCATCTTCAACAGGTTAATGTTTAATTCAGTGCCTAAACTGTTGATGGGGGGATATGATAGACGTGAACGTACTTGACAGCATTTTTAAAACTTTGAAACTTGCAGGATGGAGAGAGTTGGGAAAACGGCATCATTATCCTACGGGTTAAGTGGCTGAGGAGAAGTACATTATGAAAAGCAGGTGTGTTGGGTGAGATTTTATGATACGAGGATAACGGAAAGTCTTTAAAAGACTCAATAATGGTAAAGACTCGTTCCATTCATATCTCTGAATCTGCAAAATCTTTATCAAAAATATATCAGCGTTTCCAAATTGTAAAATGAAGAGTTTCAACACAAATCACACAAAAGTATGTATGTGTGCATATATTTGAGTTTTCAGATTTGTGTGTGCAAGGCAGTAAAAAGAACTCATTCTGCACTTTGGCTGGTGTGGGTGTAAGAACTAAGTTATTTCTGAGCTGAGTGCCGTATATTAACATTTCCTGTATATAGGGAGCCACTTACGAATGATGAGTGCTCACTATATGTAATGTGAGACTAGAAAAGATATGCTAGAACCTTGATACATATAATTACTTCCATCTTTCTCTTTTTTATTGTATAACTACCGTCTGATCTGGTCATGACAGATAAAAGTGTTCTGTGAATAAATATCAGGTATTTGTGGATGCAGTAAAACCAGCCTGCCTGTCATAACATTTATTTAAGTATGTTCTCACCTGTTATGTGAATTGATTAGGACTGATCTGACATTATTTTATGTAATTTACTGCAGCTGGCAAGTAAAAATCTATGAGTGGAGCAAACCGCAGACTGGAAGCAAGAGTCATGTGTTGTGATTTAGGACTCAATCTCAGGAGGCAGATTGGATTTAACAACAAGCTAAATCCATGAAGCACAAAGTCCAGAAAACAAGGCAGAACTAAATCCACAATAATACAGAGGAGGATGACAGATAATTGACAAAGAACAAAGACAAGGGTGAGCCTAAATATACACAAACACACTGAGGGCTAATCAGGGGAAAGTGACACAGCTGGGGAACACAAAGTACATGTAAAAATAATCAATGAGGAATGAGGAGGAAGTTCAACTAAACACAATACAAAAGAGACAAATGACCATCAAAGTTAAACCGCTAATAAAAAATGTAACAGAAACAAGAATTTAACTGAGAAAAAATACTGACAAACAAATACTAGAGAAACAAAAAGGACCAATCACTGGAGGAACAAATGGTTACAACTCTTCAACCAACAACTAAGTTCTTAACAAACCAATAACTTAAACTATAAATATTATGACAAACACAGCATGCTCCAAATTCAAAGAAGACACAAGACAGTGGACAGGGTGCAACAACCACCTCAGGTGAAGCATCACAGGTAAGATCTATAATGTCTGTATCCAGTATAGATACATATTGCTGTGTTTGGTGCAATCGTGGATCGATTCGGTTTAGTCACGGATCGATTACTCTGCCCCGTGACGTCATTTCAACACTTTTTTACTTGTACCCACAACCTTGAATTCATGTCCACGCAGAAGGGACGAGTTTGTAGTCACAGAAATTAGAGTTGTATTCACAAGACCACAAGACTCAGCTTTTAGATTCATACTCACATAAGAACAATTCTAATGCAAACAATTTCTCAGACTCACAAATATTTCAGTTGAGTTTTGCATACAAGAGCTCCGTGATGTCATCATGGAGGAGTGGAAAAGCATTCCAGTGGTAACCTGGGAAGCTCTGGTAAACCCCATACCAGGAGAGGCAGTTCTGGAAAACAGTGGTGGCCACACAAAATATTAACACTTCAGGAATTACGGATGTGCTCATATTTTTCGCCGCTGTTTTGACATTAATGGCTGTATATTGAGTTCTTTTGAGGGAAGAATACGTTTACACTATTATATAAGCTGCACACAGACTATGTTTTCATAGTGTCATTTGTCTGTGTTGTCCCATGAAAAGATATACTTAAATACCTGCAGAAATGTGAGGGGTGTACTCACTTTTGTGATACACTGTATACATGCATATTTGTCTATGCTTTGGACAGCACACGGATAATTCAGGCTAGGCGGAGACTGTATTTAGTGGCATATGATGTGAAATGATTTGATTGGTGCAGTACTTCTGGAAAGGATTCCATAAATATTGTTATCTCCTTTTTGAGGGAGGTGGCAGTTAGCAGCTTTTGTATCTGAACTCTTCATTTTGTCACACATAAAGCTCACACTGCTTCTTTGGTGTTAGGTGTCGAAATGTAACAAAAGTTTACTGGACAAATAAAAATGGAAATCAAGGGACTGGCAACTTCTTGGCTTTTTGCATGTAAGGCTAAATGCAACAGTGTGACACAGAAGAAAAAAAAAAAATTTGTAACAGATATGTTTGCCTTTGATTCCAAATTGTAAAGACGCAAGGAATGCCAGCAGAGTATATTGATGCAACATTTTAATCAATAGAGCCTGAAAAGGCCTTGTCTTAAAAAAAAACCCCTTCTAGCTTCACTGCCCACTGTTGTCTGGAGAAGAGAACAGCTGGATGGGTTTTGTCTGTGACACAAGATATCTTGGAGGAAAATTTAATTACTTTTCCTTATTAGATGCACAGTTTTATTCAGCAGCACTTTGTAAAGCACAGTCCTTTTGGGAAAGCTTTTCTCGCCCAAAGTGCTGTGTCTCACTTTCTCTCTGTCTTGTTCAACCACGTTCGGTTTCTCTGTTATTACACAGAGGTCTCTTGCACAGAAAACTGTGAATCATCTGAAATCTGCCAGGGTTTTCCTTTTTTTTTTTGTTTTCATTTTGTCGTCGTCTTCTTCTGTCCAAGCCCCAGGCTGAAGCTCTATTATTGATTTAAAGTCACAGTTTTTCTCTCCGTGTTTTAATTGTGGAGTCTCCTGGTTCTCATTTCTGTCCATCAGTGTGTGGCATTTTAGATCATAGTGAGCGCTCCCTCTCAGCTCTCAGATCCATAAAGTTAGCTGGCAACTTTCAAGTACTAACCTAAAACACATTGGTCACGCTAGACAGGAGTCTTGGAATTGAACATCTTGGATGGAGGCTGGTGAAGTTTAAAGCAGTGTGTGACCATAAACCTAAACTTTTCAACTTCATTCCTACAGCTTTTCTCCTCCACCTTGAACCCTCCTGTCTCATCCGTGGTTCACTGTGGTACACCTGTCCATGCGGCGTGGTAAGTGGCTGAGGCCCAGTCTTACTGCCATGCTGATCTACAGCACTGACCTTCAGGCTGACAGGAAGGATGACAGCAAGGAGCTGTTTGGGCTGACCCATGACTACCGCTCAGCTCAGTAACGGCAGGGCACTCACTGCCACCACAGCCAATTAAGGTCTAGGCAGGAAACTACACACCACAGACCTGAACCTTCCACGGGGTGAGCTGCTGCCCCTAATCTCTTAATACCTCAGCTGCACATGCAAGGTGACCCAGTGCCACCACAAGACAGAATGCACATACTGTACACACACTTCAGAGAGGTTGAGGTAGTGTTCTGCAGTCACAATAAATGCTATAAAAGTATGTATGTACACGAAGAGATAATAAAGGATAAGAAATTGTCGTGGTTCTGAATTGGCTTACCGCAGACTGAATATGCACTACTTGGAAAGTTGTGAGTCTATTTGCAAAGCTACTCTCTCATACCATCTTATAATGAATGAGTCATAACACATGAGTGTTTGAAATCTCAAGTTACAAAAGAAAGCACAGAAAAACTTTTCAGAACAATAAATCTCACTGAATACTTGGCACTGTCAGGGTCTCTTGACATTGACATTTTGATGAAAGTTACCATATCGCAGAATAAATCTGACTCATAAAACCAGAATAGCTCATATATTTACAGACTTTTGTCACAGATTGCTGACCGTCAATGGCTAACACAATAAAATGAATCCATCAGAAAATTTCTCATATCCCTCTAAATAATTCAGTTTTTCATGCTTTTGCCTGAGTGATAACTGCAGCAGATGTCGGTATGGGGGAGCTTTCTCACCCCAGCGGTTTGCTATAGATGGAAATAGATGACTATTATCAAGTGAAACCTCAAAGGTAGTAAGTATGCAAGCGCACCATATGCATCCCATTTTGATTTGAGCTAAAAGATTCAGTTTGAGGACGCACAGAAAGGGCTATTTGTATTTCCTCTTTTCTCACGCTCTCATTGGAGATACAAGTTATCCAAAGGAGCAATGTGTGCTTTGTAAACATATCACTCTTTGACAACAGATAGGAGGTTGAAGGCTTTCGACACTGGGAAGAATAAACTGAAACCGATAAACAAATCCAGTTCACGTCTTAAGACAGCTTGAAAAGCAATTCCTATTTCTTCCATTACCAAAGGAAAACATCCCTCAGCCCTTGCATTCTGCATGTTTCTTTTTCCAGATACTTTCAGGTGGTCAAAAATTGAATGTGCATTACTTCACCAAGAAATTACAGAGATTAATAGTTTGTGGCTACCATAGAGCAGCCAAGAACTAATACATATGTTCTTTTGAGAGTAGAGTGGATTTTTTTTGCAGCATCTCTGACACGAACGCCCTTTTCTAATTTGCTTTGTTTCACAGTGGTGTATATCAGCCAATATTATGTATTCAGCTTGAATCTCCTGGTGGTTCATTATTCTCCTCCTTTCTGAATTATTCTAAGAATTTATTTGTTTATAAACTCTCAGGATACCAAACACAAGAAATAAAGGGAACATTAGAGAGACATTTTGATATAAATTAGTACCTTTTCCCAAATAGTGCCTCAAAATTGATGTTAATTACCTAATGGATTTTGTTAAAAAAAACAAACAAGGGAAAGTGTTAAGGTCAACTCTAATGTTTCAAGAATATGAAATAATTATAAAGATAATAACATCCGTGCTTTTAATGGAGAAATCATTTCCATTTTATCAAATAATCCAACTGCTTGTGCTTAAAAAAAGGCAGCAGAACTGATTTTGTCAGCCAGACTGAATGATTGTGTCCTACGTCAATGTTTTTTGCACGTCAATGCACTAACAATCTATCCAAATAAAAAATTATATTATAATCTCCAGCCCATTAGAAGCTCCTGACAATGCATTATTATAAGCAGATAAACCCGTTCTAATTCCATTTTTATCATTGATAAAATCATGCCACTTGCTCTTGGTATTAATTACTGATATCTGGCAGATTGTAAGTGATGTCTATGCCAAAGAGTTAAGTGTCTGCATTTTCTGTCATCTGCCCACTGGCTCCTTCCCTGATTTAGTTTTAAATTTATAACCCAACTGCTCGGAAAAACTGTGCGTTCTTGGGATTCATGCAATGTCGTTTGTAGCTCGCATTATAGAACAGCACAGATGTCTTTGGTTTATATCATATTCTGGCATAATATTATCTTAGAGTACAAAGTAATCCTCCAGTTGTATTTGGTAAATCGCTACATGTCACACAACCTGATGGACAGTCACTATGACCGGAGACAGAAGTTTGTTATAAATAAACTGATGGAAAAAGTTGTGGTGACAGTTGTGTAAAGCACATGATCAAGATGATACCACGCTGTTCGCGGTCTGTCTGCCATACTGTTTGTCAGTTGGTCATGTGAAAAAAAAAGAACAGTATGTTGGACTGTTTCTTAAAAGTATGTACCACTTAAGGGTTTTGTAATGTTTGGAAAGTAGTAGTTCCATATTTTTCCCCATAGTTATAACATTCTCACTGTCACTGTCATTGCCCACGTGAGCGTTGAAGTCTCCCAGCAGAACGACAGAGTCACCAGATGGAGCACCTTCCAGCACCCCACCCA
>VOQJ01043126.1:19685-31528 GCA_015052665.1 Apistogramma diplotaenia
GGGGTTGGGAAATGGGGTGTGGGGTTGTGTTTTTTTTTTTTTTTTTGGTGGGAAATCATAATACAGCTTTATAATACAGGAACCAGTGGTTATGCCATAAGAATGTAGAGCTTTTAACAAAAACTTCTAAGTATTTTATTCGCTGAAGTCAGAGTTAAAGCCATGTGCTTCGTTTATGGGGAGCAGATTGCTGTGTTTAAGGATTACAGTTCGAAACGCCATTATGAGACTAAACACGCAGAGAAAGATCTTGACTGATGTAGAGCTGGAAAAGACATCGGAAATTTTGCCAGCAAGCTTGCAAAAGCATCAAGGACTTTCCTTTGCAAGAACCACGTTTTACACAGTGATGGAGCAGTCAAGACAGGTTTTGTGATTTCCCACAAAATTGCAAAAAGCGTAAGCCGTTCACTGATGGGAAGTTTATCAAAGAGTGTTTGGTGGACTGTGCCACGCTTATATGTCCTCAAAAAAAAAATGAAGCATTTCAGAATGAGTTCCTCTCCAGGCAAACATAAGAAGCTGGATCTAGGCCTCTGCGGGAAATCTAGAGCTTCCGTTTTAAAACAAAGTGGACAATTTTGACCATTTCTCCTTGGCTCTATAGGAGTGCTGCGTGAGAGCTGCGACACAGTCCAGTTACTCATTTTTGTACTTGGCATCCGAATGAAAGGGAATACAGTGATTTGTTCATGGACATAAGTGCATGCTTGGATAGGCTTGGACTGAAATGGGACAAACGGGCAGGTTTTACAACCAATGGCTTTCCAGAGCTGACAAAGGAAAATGTCAGACTTTTGAAGCGGATTCAAGATAAAATGACTGAAATGAATCCAGAACTGAAATTTGCACCAGGAAGTATTATGTATGTCACTGCTAAAACTTTACGATATTGTTGATATTGTAACTAAAATAGTTAACGTCATCAGGGAAAGAGCACTGACTCACAGACAGGCTGCTGCTCATTTTTAGTCACTGCTGGTGCAGCACTTCAAGTTAATAACACTACTAGAGTTTTATTCTTTTTTCAAAGACTGGAATGTTCCACGTATAAACACACACTCAGAAAATGATGGTTGTCTTAGGAGCTGTCTTTATATGGGAACAAGCATTCTCAGTGAACAAGTTCAGCAAATCTGAATAGAGATCCTCTCTGTGACAATCACCTCTACACCGGCCTTCACATTTCCATCTCAGACACTGAACATGACTTTAATGTACTTGTTCAAGCCCAACGTAGACTAGATTTCTCTCTCTGAACAAAAAAACAAACAAACAAAAAACCCTGAAAACTGCATATGAAGTAGTTAAACTACAAGCAGGTAGCAAGCACGAGCACTTTGGATGAAGATAAAAGTGTGAAATTTAGCAAAAACATGCATTTTGTTCACAGTTGTTTTGGGGAATCTTAATTAGTGATAAATTGGTGGTATTTTTAGAATGCCTATTTCACATTTTCATTACCTAATTGTAACTAATGATCTCCTCTTACCAGTAGCAGTTTATAAAGAGATAACATTAAAATTGAGCAGAACTGAGTTTGCCTTATTGGGGTGATTTTTCACAAAAGATGCAGTTTCTCATGTGGGCCCCTGGTAAAATTAATTGCACACCGTGTTGAAGAGAATAATGTTGGTCAGTATGTGTCACCACTGGAGTCAGTTTGAGAGGATAACAAAGATAACAGTCTGTGTTGCAGCTACACGGCTCCTGTGTGTATCACACAAGGCCAGATAGATGGAAGGACAGGAGCTGAGAGAGAATTGATGAATGCGTGCACAGTGGGCGAGCAGGTGAGAGATGGAGAGCACTGCTTTTTTTTATTTTTTTTTGTTCCTCCTTTCTATTTTCTCTCAGTGCTGGGAGGTGACCTCTAGCTCCATGATATGAAGAGAATGTCACGCAACATTACCCCTCCCTTCGCCCTAGACGCAGATGAAGTTTTATTTTTGTGCTGTGCTGTGGAGAGAAAACAATTCTTTTCCTCCTTGATTAATGTTTGGTATGTGGGCATTCTGCACAGAAGGAGGCAGTAAAAAGATTCACATCCCCTTTTTACATGCTTTCTCTCTGATCTGCCACATGTATTAATCAGATTGTTGACGTGTTCAGAAAGGGAGCAGATTATGCAGGACCCTCAGGATGTCAACTGCAGTCCTTGCTCACTGGTTAGCTGAACTTATGCCCAGAGGTTCTGTGATTTCACACACAAACAGCCTGAGATTTCCACTGGACAATAGTATGTCTGTGGAAAATCTTTATGGCAGTTCTAGGTTTTATGAGAAACAGGTGAAATAACTTTCAGAATTCATTGTGCGCTTATCCAACAAATTTTAAAGCCAAAAAAAAAAATATTCTGTCCGATATTTATTACCACTAATGTTATAATAGCCCCTAGTCAATAGATTTGCTATGTTGAACCAGGGAGTGAGACCAAAGTAGATTTTGGACAAACCTATTAACCGTTAAAACAGCTAAATGTACATTATAAAACATTAGATCACTCTCCTCTAAGTCCCTGTTAGTAATTTGTTTTTAAGTGATCAACATACTTATTAATCCTGCCTCACAGAAACCTGGTTACAGTAGGAAGAATATGTTATTTTAAACGAATCAACACCCCCTGAGTCACAGTAACTGTCAGGATCCTTCTAGCATGGGTCAAGGAGGAGGAGTAGCAGCAATCTTCCACTCCAGTTTATTAATCAACCAAAGACACAGACAGAGATATAACTGAAACTCAAAAGACTGTTTTATATGTTCTCATCTTATCTAGAGTTTCTATCTGATTTCCCAAAACTTTTATCTTATGTTAGTGCTCAGTTCAGGTAAAATAATTATAGTGGGTGATTTTAAAATTCATGCTGAAAACAACAGACTTCTCTCAACATGTAAATGTGCCAACCCACCACTTTAATCACAATCTGGATCTTGTTCTGACATACGGCATAGAAACTAAGCATTTAACAGTATTCCTCTTTTGTCTGGTAATTTCTTAATAACATTACAATAACCGATTACACAGCAGTAGGGAATACATTTCATTACAATACAGTAGGTGTCTTTCTGACATGATGTAACTAAGTTTAAGGATATAATTCCTCCACTGTCATATTCAATGCAAATCGCCACCACAGTGAAGAGCAGCTACATAAACTCTGCTCTGAGTTCAATTATCTTGTTAATAGTTTTACATCCTCACTGCACAGACCTCTGGATCCTGTGGCTCCTTTGAAAAAGAAAGCGTCAAATCTGAAGTGCCTGATTCCCTGGTATAACTTGCAAATGGGCAGCTTAAAGCAGATAATCTGTAAGCGTGAGTGGAAATGGCATTTCACTAATTTGGAAGATTTTCATTTTGCCTGGAAAAAGTTTGTTGCTCTTTAAAAAACAATCCTCCACAAAGCTAGGACGTCTTACTATTTACCACTGATTGAAGGAAACAAGATTAACCCTGGGTTTTTTCTTTACAAATAAAATTTTAACTATTAGAGAAAAAATATTAATAACCATCAAACATATTTACATTTATTTTGACTCTTTCTGTCCAATTCATTGTTCTGAGTTAATTTAAGTAGTTACTTCCCCGAAGCCATCAACATGTTTATTAGACCCCATTCCTGCAAGACTGTCCTTCCATTAATTAACGCTTCAACCTTTTATATGATCGCTCTATATCTATTAATAGACTACTTACTACAGGCCTTTAAGGTGGCAGTAATTAAATTATAGTTAGGGCTTCATAGGGTGACCCTTCCCATAGTTACATTGCAATAGGTCTAGGCTGCTGCAGGCTTCTCATAATACACTGAGTATTTCTTCTTCACTCCCCTCATTTCACTCTCTCTTTGTTTATATACCAGTCTGCATTTAATTATTAGTTATTATTAATCAGCAGGTGGCTGTCCCTCCCTAAACCTGGTTTTGCTGGTGGTTTCTTCCTGTTAAAACTGAGTTTTGCTTCCCACTGTCACTAAGTGCTTGCTCATAGGGTGTTGTCTGATTATTGATTTAATTTATTTGGGGTTTTTTTTAAGAGAATATGCTTTTTTTTTTAAAAAAAAACAAAAGTTACAGTGTGTAAAATATAACCGCTAGCTATTGGTAGATTGCAGATTGCGGTCAACTGATTTCTGTTTTCTTACCCGTCCCACTTCAAGTGCATAATCCTAGCTATGGTAGCTGCTGTAGGACAAATAATTCTGGCTTCCATTCTTCTGTACTGAGTTCTGTCAGTCTACTGTTCAGCTCAAATGTGCTGGTTGTTCACGTCTATTTATACTGGAGGAGGCTATAAAACTTTGTGAAGCTCACTTCTTTGGTCAACTATGTAGAGCCTCTCTCAAGGCTCTACATAGTTGGTCTGTATTTTTTTGTCCCGATGGCTCCTGTAATGATCAGATTACAGGCCTGATTGATTTATAGTTACCAAAACAAAGAGCTTGCCATGGTGTCAAAGACATCGCTGTTTTTGCCACTATTAGCTGCTGTTAGACAGCATTAGTGAAACTTTTTTTTAAGTGGCTCTAACATTTCGTAGTTAGTAATGCAAAGATTTTGTTTGCATTACTTATGTAGCAGAAACCTTGCAGCTCGTAACCATGCAACAGTGCAACGATAGCATCCAGTCAGGATAACACTGTTGCTTTGTAGAAGTGACAAAATGTGACAAAAGCATAAAGACTAGCTACAGTATGCTGCCAGTGTTAAAGTTGTGCAGTGTAATAACAGCCCTACGACATATAAAGGGTTAAATGTGTTATCATTATAACTTACCAGTATGACAATGTCACGATCACACTCTCTTATTTTCTGAAATGTTGTTTAAGGTCATGTTTTTGTATTTTTAGTCCCGATGGCTCTTGTAATGATCAGATTACAGGCCTGATTGATTTATAGTTACTAAAACATACAGCCTGCCATTAATTAAAGACATCGCTGTTTTTGCTACTGTTAGCTGCTGTTAGACAGCGTTAGTGAAACTTCTTTTAACTGGCTCTAACATTATTGGACTCAGAAACCTAGCAAATAAACTCTTGTGTAAACAATGTGAGAAGGCAAACGAGCTGTTGAATTAAACATATCAGAGGCAAAATGTGATTTTTAGGACACTAAAGCCTAATATTCGCTGGCATAATATTAGCTCTTAGCCAGCTGTTGTTGACCAGGAGAAGCATGTGTATGCATGTTTTCATGTTTTAGAGCCCTCACTTCAGTTCAGGAGATGATGCTTGAGGTGAGGAGGAAGAGGATGCAATGAAAATGAGAGAGCAGTGGTGGAGGAGAAGAAAGATGAGAAAGAGATGATGCGAATATGGATGTACAAATGTTAAATGGTCATATATTTTGAAAAAGCTGTTTGGGATCTGTAAATTAAAAGTAACTTATAAGGCATACCACATATGTGGCTAATCGCTGTATCTTTCTTCATATTTAAGATTGTACTATATGTATTTCTATCTTGAAGTAGAATCTTAAAAATCAAAGTAATTTAGATGCAAAGTAGTTTCACATCATTTATTATGGCACAATATTTCATAACAACACTTTGTGTTCTCGTACAGCAGCAGGTGCAGGAGCTTGTAGTCTCTTTGTTTGCCGCTGATTCTGATCAGGGGCAGCCACAATGGCTTCTGTGTGTCCGAGGTATGATGATGAGAGGATCACACTGTTGCATTTCAGAAGCTGGTCTGCCTCAATCAAAAGCATGAAGATTTTGTTTGCATTACTTATGTAGCAGAAACCTTGCAGCTCGTAACCATGCAACAGTGCAACGATAGCATCCAGTCACGATGACACTGTCGCTTTGTAGAAGTGACAAAAAGTGACAAAAGCATGAAGACTAGCTATGCTGCCAGTGTTAAAGTTGTGCAGTGTAGTAACAGCCTTACGACATATAAAGGGTTAAATGTGTTATCATTATAACTTACCAGTATGACAATGTCACGATCACTCTCTTATTTTCTGAAATGTTGTTTAAGGTCATGTTTTTCCAACTGCTACCCAGGCCACACATGGTTGGCTCCACAACCTCACTTATTTGTTGTTTCGTCCAAGCTGGAAAATGTAAAAGTCTTTCTCCATTCTCATCATATACGATTTAACTTTCAAACTCAAAAGCAGCATCTAGCCTTGTGTGTTCCATTATCACCTTGGACTCGTGTGAACATCAGTCCCATAATGCATTGTGTTGGTGATCCCAAGGTCTATTAAAAACCTTTTGTGGCCAGTATGTGAAGGAAGTGAACCCTGTCCTCTAAATCACACATCCAAGCTTTATAAGAAGCTAGCAGACATGGTTTGTGTCTGGTGTTAGCAGATGCTCAATTTGACAAAAGCTACCTTCAGAGATAAGCTGTTTAAAGCTCCTCAAATATGGGACATGAAAGGCGAGGTGATGTGAGGTTGTGGGTCTGACAGCTAGTGGTGGGGTTATCTTAAGCTGGCTGATAAAGGACGGTGTTTATATGCAACTACATGGCACTGCAGACAATAGTAGAAAGCAAGATATATGTTGAGTATTTCACAGAAAACTGCTTATTATTTGTGCGCAGGCAGCATGTGTGCATTCTAAGCATCTGGGAAGGTGACTGTGATCCTAAACACACAGATGAAGCTGATGGCTTATTGACAGTAGAATATCCCGTCCACTGTGTTTGCCTCTCATTGCTATTTGATTGAGAATTAAGCCCTGCATGCTTGAAGTTAGCAGGTACTATGTTACAGGCGTGGCAAGAGATAACTGATAATCTTTTTAGGATATTTACTCAGGACTCATAGATATCTTATATTCTAAAGAAACAATAAGACAAAGGATTACTCTACAAGAGAATTACAATCTTCTTTCATCCCAAGACCAACACACTAGTAGATAAAACTCCATTGAACTGTAACTCAGCTCTACATTTACTACATACTGTGATACACCAATATCGCAATGACCAATACATGATGATTCAATGATGTATGAGAGAGAATTTCTGAGAACAATATTCACATTGTGTCTTTAACACTATATTATGCTAAATCCTAAGAGTGACTGAGACTGAGACGTTGCCCTGTATCGAGACATGGTTGGTGAGGTTCCAGTTTTATATCTAGTGGAGGTGTGCTGGCATGGCAGGCTGCTCCTGTGACATGACACAAGCCCACGGGTGACTGGATCTGAAGTCTGTGTCACCTAGGCTGAACATGGCTTCCGGATAGCCAGAAAAGGTCAAATAAATTTTTTGGGGGGAAAAAAATAGGAGTAACACTTTTGGACTCTCAAGTCACACCTTTTAATTAAATAAGACAAAATTAAACCCACAGATGCTTTCTGTTCTATGAAGCTGGCCAGGGGGGGAAATGATGTAGAGATTCTAAAAGAAAACATATAAAAGATATATTTGCTCTGTGGAAACACGGCGATTGCAATTATCCACAGGAAGATCTAGTACGTTCCTTTGAAGAGCTCCAAGGTTGTTTAAGGTAAACACCTGACGACGAGAGGGCAGGGATTTGATTAACTTGCTACAATATGCAAATGGGAACCTAGTGTGTCTTGGACTGCATAATCAACTCACCACTCCTGCTGGTGAGATGCATCATAAGCATTATCTCAGAGGCCCCAATTAAGTTTTAGCCTTATTCAGTAACATTGTTTAGCACGTATCAGAACAGCTTACAGTACTTTTTACTTTTAGTTTCTTCACCTCGGTAACAGCCTCCTAATATTGACTAGAAGATTATCTATTGTGAACCACTGAAATATAAGAAAGCAATAGTTTAAAGCAGTGTTTCTCAAGCTGTTGGGCATGCCCCACTGGTGGGGTGTGAACGACCTAGGAGAAAGGTCATGTGGAACAAATGTTTAACGTCTAATTAAATCTCATGACGGAACCAGGAAATTGCGCTAGCATACATTAGCAGGTAATAACTAGCAAGATCGACCATCACTATGTTTTATGTACATATATAATGTTGCTGCTTTGCCACCAAGCCTTATGATGGATAAGATGGATCCATGTATTAGATGGGTCAGGTTTTATATACTGTAGCTCCATGTAACATGTCACAGAGCACACAACCAGGTGTCACGCTGAACTCCTCTTCCCACAAACAGTTCCTCTCCAGTGACATCTTGATGCTTTTCGATTCCCCTTCTGACTCTCTGCTGAATCTCCACCCCTCCCAGATATTGTACAGTATTTCCCCGTTGGTGATGTGGAGCTGGGAGGCTTTCCGGGCTGAGACTGGAGCAGCTGTCACCAGTGCAGCGGACACTCTTAATTGGCTCTCTTGGGACAGTCCCCTCGGTAGAGCAGGGCCATATCTGTGGAGGCATGCTGAAGAGAGAAAAAACAGTCAATGCAGGCTAGTTTAACAGTGACATGACAAGCCTCGGGGTTGCATTACTTCAGCTCACAGATTTAAAGCAATAAAATCTTTGCAACTCAGAATTCTTAGTTTATTATTTTTAACTACTGTGAAGTTTCTTTCATGTGACACTGGAAGTTGTGTATTTGCACAGCAGTGGGAGCAGCCGTGCTGCTGTAAGTACACAGCAGTCTAAAGGTTTCCTGGGCTTATTATGGGCACATACATGTAAAGCTACTCTAATGTGGAGATCCAACAACTCACAATTCCCATTGTTATTGCAGGAATCTCACTGTATGATGAGCTGCACGCATCCACTCACTGAGTGACACTTTGCTCCCATCCTGATTTCTCATGTAACATGTTTCAGATCATCAAGCTCATTTTAATATTAGACAAAAAAAATGTTTTCAAATGATTATTTCATTTGTTAAAGTAAAAAAAAGCCATCCAAACCTTCCTGCCCCCATGTGAAACATTAATTGCACCCTAAACCTAATAACTGGTTGTGCCACCCTTGGCAACAAGAACTGCAATCAAGCATCTGTAATATCAAGCAATGAGTCTTACACATCACTTTGGAGGAATTTTGGCCCCCTCTTCTGTGCAGAATTGCTGTAATTCAGCCACACTGGCGAGTTTTCAAGCATGAACGGCCTGGTTAAGGTCATGCCAAAGCATCTCAATCAGATTTGAGTCCAGACTTTGACTCGACCACTCCAAAAAAAAGTTTTTTTTTTGTTTGTTTTTTTTTGGTTTTTTTTTTTTTTTGTTTGTTTGTTTGTTTGTTTGTTTTTTTTTTTTGGGGGGGGGGGGTTTGCCAGACTTGTTGTTTCTGCTTGACCTTTAGTGTGCAAATTGATGATTGTATATTCTCCTTGAGGATTTTCTGATATTTGACTATGTGTTTGACATTTTTGTTATGAAATGCTGTTAGTTTTATGCCGGATGTAATGGGCCCATAAACCTTCCAAAAAGTCAAGCTTTTGTCTTTTTGCCCTTAAAAGTCTCAAGGATCATCAAGTTGTTTTTTTTAGCAAATGTGTGATGAGCTTTTGGGTTTTTTTAAGGCAGAAGTTGTTCTCCCTGGAATTCTCCAATGGATGCCACTTTTGCCCAGACCCTTTCTTATTGTTAAATTAGGAACTCTGTACTTAACTGAGGCAAGTGGGGCCTGCAGTTCTTTAAATGTTGTTCTGGGTTCTTCTGCGATCTCCTGGATGAGTTGTCTATAAGCTATTGTCCTGGGAACGTTTGCCACTCTTGAGTTTTCCTCACTTGTGGATAATGGCTGTGACTCTGGTTCACTGGAGTCCCAAAGCCCTTTAAAATGGTTTTGTAAACCAGAGTGATAGATGTTACTGACTTTGCTTCTCAGCTTGATGGTAAAATGGTAAATGGACTAGTTCTTATAAGGTGCTTTTCTACTCTTTTGAGCACTCAAAGCGCTTTATACAACATGTTTACATTCACACCACATTCATTCAGGCACTTCCATGTTTAACTAAGCTAAGTGCTTATTATCGAACATTCACACTCCAACGCTTGCGTCCGAGAGCAACTTGGGGTTCAGTATCTTGCCCAAGGATACTTTGGCATGCAGCCCGGAGCAGCCAGGAATCGAACCGCCAACCTTCCGATTGGTAGGTGACCTGCTCTACCTCCTGAGCTGCAGCCACCGACGTGTTGCTTATAGCCTGCTTCACTTTGTCAGACATGTTCTATTTAAGTGTTGTTTTGATGCAGCAGGTCTGTAATCAGTAATCAGGCCTGGGTGTGGCTGCTGAAACTGAGCTCAGATTTCCAAAAATGTGGATAATTGCACTTAATTCATGATTTGACAAGGAGGGCAGGTAGTGTTGTCGAGCTTTTTTTCCCCTAATAAATGCAATAATCATTTCAAAAGTGCATTTTGCATTCACTTGGGTCATCTTTGTCAAAGATTAAAATGTGGTTGATGATCTGAAACATGTAAATCTAACAATATGGAAAAAATAAGATATCAGGATGAGGACAAACTGTAACATCGTAGCCATTATTTTCTTTTTGCTTCTTCCTTTTCCTCTGCCTTGCTGCTTTTCTGCCTCTTATTGCCAGGGCACAAGAATGAGTCGGTGAATCAGACATCTGTTTCCCCTCTCCCACTCCCTCATTTTTTATTCTTCAGTTCTACCATCTTCGCTGCACCGCTTCATGCCATGTGGCCCTGATGCCCTCTTTCTGTAGCCTCTGCTCCTCGCCATCTTTTTTTTTTACTCTCTCATTTTTCATTATCTTCCTAGTTTCCTTTTTGCTGCCATCTTTTCCACGCTGTCCATTTATCCCTCCTCGTTCTGTTTCTCTCTGCGTGCCACTGCGACAAAGAAGCTCTATCTTTATTTTCTGGTTTCCTCATTACAGCTAATGCAGTTGCAGCACTTGTTTTTCCCCCTCTGCCTCTCATCTGCTTCAGTCCACGCCGGACAGATTCGGTGGATTTGTTATGAGACGCCAAACAAATAAGTGCGATTCTGCTTTTTCTGGTGTTAATTGAGATTCGAGTTGACAGAGAAATTGATAAATGGTGGGATAGAAAACAACAACTGCATTCAGAGAGGACTGAAGGGGATAACTTGAGCATCAGGAGTGAATCTCACTAATGGCTATGTTTCGGATGGCGTTGCACGTCTGACAGGGGCTGTGGTTGTTGTTGTTGTTGTTTTTGTTGGGTTTTTTTTCCCCCAAAGCAAACATGGACATCAATTCTTTGTTGCAGGGCTCTGTGCAGTGTCTGAAGACTCACCCAAAAATAACTTTCCGTTTTGACTTCACTTGTTCATTTAATTGGCCTGACTTGACAGTTTATTACTGTAATACTGTGCACACCACGTCTGATTTCAGTCACACGAACAACCTATTAACAGCAGCAGGGTATAAGAGGCATTCCAACAAGACCAAAGCCATGGTATATTAGCTAATGATTAACATTCATTCACTGGTCTATTAAGTGCTGCCCAATTAGCACTGAATAGCAAGGTAGAAGCAACTTTACGGTGTGATATTTTCATAGCCTCTGGTTCTCTGGCATTTTCAGCTGATTTGTTAATTAAAGTTGGTGGGGAGCGAGAAGGTGATTGACCTTTTAGCTCAATTTGTTTCCTTGCTGACGCTGGATCGGGGTGTGTTTCCGCTTCTTTTCTGGTGAGTAACCAAGCAAGGAGAGAACGCTCTACCCTCGGGTGTCTGAATTATACAGTCGCTGAGCCTGGATGTTTGTACATAAGCTTTGTAAATGCACAAACATTCATAGCACAGCAACAGAATTATGCATCCATGTCTGTCCTTGTTAGCAAACGGCACACGCACAGCAGATGCACACCTGCTCTGACGCACCTGCATTCAAAGACACAATAACACATAGCTGTTATGGCAGTAATACAAACACAGAACAATATTCCCATACACTTCAGTGAATCTAATGTATGACAAGTGAGTGTTGGGATGTT
>VOQJ01043130.1:0-12621 GCA_015052665.1 Apistogramma diplotaenia
TTTATACATAAGCCCTTCATAAATAATGTGGACTGCTCTCTATTTACCAATATAAGTGAAGACATTACACATAAAAGCACAGAGAAACATCTAAAATCACTTTTCGGCAGACGATCACTTTTTGGCACAACACCTGAATAGAGTTGAGGTATGGCGGCGCCCTCTTGCCTGCAGCCATATCCCTCTCACTTACGTTGGGTCAGTTGGGGGGGGTGGGCCAGTCAAACGTGGCCCGCGGACCGGATGTGCCCCCCGGGCTGCTAATTGAATAGCCTTGGACTAGAGAGTCATTTTGCGCTTTGTCATGGGAAAATGTAAATTTTCACAACTTTGGCTTGATGACCTGGCCGGTCATGGGGCATGACTGAAAGGGGTTTTGTAAAGTCTGCAGAAAAAATATAAATTTGACCTGGAATCATGACACAAAGCACTGCAACCTCAAGGTCAGCTACCAGCAAAAGTACTGCCATCACACCTCAGCAGCAAACCAGTATTACCAGCAACGTGACGGGTGCTGCAGACAGGCAGCAGAACAAAGTCAAAGTTACACCTTCAAGTAAGGGGGATAAAGTAGTGTCTTCATTGAGAGAAGGGCCGTCATCTTACATGGCTTAGTGCTGTGAATCTACGCTACCCCAAAAAAGGCCGCTGCTCAATTTTGTGTTGGTAGTAAAAATATTTGAGGTAGTAAAAATAGGTAGTAAAAGGTGGTAAATTGAATTCTAGGATTCCTGTATAAACCCTGTTTAAAGTCCTATCTGCATCCTTGGAAAAAAATAATCACATTTTATACCGGTTTTACATCAAACAAGCATCACTGCAAGAGCCCTGAATTTTGCTGCAAACAGCTATTGTACAGTTTATACTAGAGGTTATGGTCTGATTTAGCCAAAAGAGTACAGCGTTTAAAAAAGAGAAATAAAAATCGTACTTGTCCGAATCATACACTTTACACTCAATCGAACATGTAATTACAGTTGTATGCTGAAAGTCGAAGCAGTAATTGAAACTTATCAGACCAGTTCTTAGCTTCCAGGAGCTTCGAGGCATCTGTTTCAGTCTTCTTCTTCTGTAGCCTGTCCAGTTCAAGGGCTACAGCAGCAGCATCAGCTGCTGGCTGCATTCAGAGATGCTCTTCTGCATTCCTCGATTCTCACAAGTGGTTATTTGAGTTACTGCTGCCTTCCTATCAGCTTGAAGCAGCCTGGCCCAGAGAGCTGCCACTTAATGGATGTTTTCTCTTTCACACACTATTCTCTGGAGACCCTAGAGATTATTTCAGTTTCTGAAATACTCAGAGTCAGTCTCATTTAAATCACCTTTCTTCCCCATTCTGATGCTTGACCATGGTTATCCTGACCATGTCTAAATTCCTAAATGCAGCGCCTTAACAAGCAGTTGGACAGGTGTACCAAATAAGTAAGTAAATAAATAGTTTCGGCTGAAGTTGTTGAAGTGCGTCTGTGTGTATTTGTTGCTCTGACAGAGTGAGAATTAATATGGTTCTAAATCGCTTCCGGCTATGTCCAAAAGCAGCGTATTCCCTGTTGAGAAAGCGAGAGGGAAAACAACAATGGTTTTCCCATGTCACAACACAGAGCAGTCACACTCGTCTTGCTTCTACACTGAAACAAGATCAAAATTCTTCACCCTCCACCACACGCGTGCAAATTCACAGCAACCTGACACAGCCAGTTTTTCACCCACCTTCAGCGGGTTGGTGTGTGTGTGTGTGTGTGTGTGTGTGTGGCTTTTCCATATGCAGTGTTTCATTCAATTACTTGTTTTAGCTTTTCTGCTTAGTCTGTTTCTTTATGCATTTGTTTTCTGGCTCTAATGTTTCTGGATTCAGAGACTACATCAAACAGTGGCTGTGACTAGGCTCTGTCTGCCAAAGGAACTTTGTTCAGCTGTCAGATGATGCAGAAATCCCACTGAGCACCACCAAGCCCATTTTCAAAACCCAGCTCTCTGAGGCAGCATGCCCCCACTTGTGATAGTCCTGACTAGCCTGGCCTATTGCCTCATCCAGAGCCAAACAAGCCTGTACATCCTTTATGTGTCCACTAACCTTCTCTCATGTTTGGATGAATCGAGTAGAATGCAGTGACAGAGGAGTCTCTGATGCAAAAGGCTGAAACACTTGTAAATTTAGACTGAAAATTACTTGTGCCGTTATTCCGTGTCCCTGCTTCAACGTAAACTTAGAACAATAACTGAGAGTTTTCTATAAACTTCCATTAGAGTCGTAATTCAGTGGATAAGAATTGATGGTCTTTGTACATTATGAACTCCTAACCCTTGAGCCATGAATTGAAATGAAAATCAGCAACGACTCAAGCGAAGGAAAGTTAAACGATTTATTTGACACGGAGCGCGCTATAAGGAAATGTTGAAGAAGTATTTAAGGATGGGAAAGTGCTTGTCCAAAAATATCCCAGGATTGGTGCTGGTGGTGCAGGGGTAACGAGTAATGATTAAGATCTGGATGAATGCGATGCGGAGAAGAACTGCTAATGAGCAGATTCAAAGAAGCCATAGACATTCCTCATGAGAACTGGAGGATAAATAGCAAGGAGGAGAACAGCATCAATCTGAAACTGAAATGAGAGCTCAAAGCAGCAAAGAAAGGAACTCTTTTAAAAAATACAACAGCGAAATGATTGGCTCAGAGACCGAGGTTGTTGCAGAATCTCATTGGTTTGATAGCATATGGATTCAGATACCAGTGAAGTAAAACTCCTGTGGTTAGCAGTGTACTCGTAGGAAATGTGAACTGTTTTTTTAAGGATTCTGCATCCCTCTTTTGCTCAGCCATAATTAGCATGTTAAATGGCTATCTGATTTTTCTCGACTCCATCGAAATGTCGCTGCCATTTCTGTGTGTGTGGAGAAAAACAAACAAAGAATCTCAATCCAAAAAAATAGCTGGGTATTAGCAACATTTAGTCATTTATCTCAACAGAATGTTAAAAACACACACACATACACGCACACACACACGCGCACACACAGAAAGGGAAGAACTGATGCCAAGAGGCTCCCGGCTGTTCATTCACAGTGACAGTGCCACAGGTGGTGATGTACATGGAGCTCGCTTTCTCCTTTACTGATGACTGACCTTGATAGTAATTAGCTGCATGATGACTGAAAAACAGGATGACAATGTTATTCATCACAGGCACAGCTGGGGGTGACCCGGGTTTCCTTAAAATGTTTTTTTTTTTAACAGAACCCAACTTTACATTTATCATGTGACACATTAAATGCACCTTAAAACACACAGGTGCACGCACACACACACACACACACACATGCAATACATATACACTCAAGAAACAGCTGATACATTTAGAATAGATAGAATAGAATTATACAGCTGTACAATGAGTAAAGTATCACAGCTTATTGTTTTTGTCAAAAAAATGGTCTCATATACAAAATATAGAATCATTATAAGCAAACTGGAATTATGAAGTGCCAATGAGATTAAAATATATTTAAAATAGCAAGGGGATCATAATGACTTTATTGTCACATTTGATAAAATAATGTGTGATCACTTCATCAACTGATGCTTCCTTTTGTTACTCCTTGTTTTGATGAATTGAATGTCACAGAGTAATGAAGATGGAATTAATACTACACCTGTGCCAAAATGCAATATCACATCTATGCATCAGCACAAGACACACAGCATTACTGTGTATCAAGGCTATCAATGCAAGTTGGCAAAATCATATTAACAGATGAAAAAAGAAAATGCATCGGGACGGGTGTTGCTGCAGCTCATCTGGCTGAGCAAATGACCCAAAGGCTACTGCAGACACCTGGTTTAAAATCCAGTCATTCCCACATTTATGCTCTCCTAGGCATTCTTTATAATTCTGTATATTATAACAACATAAAATATTATATAACATTTTTTTTTAGAACAGCAACGAAACATTTCCTTTAGCATGCTGGCATACTGATAACTTGGGAACCTCGGTATTAATATCAATTGTCCCAGTTTAGTCTGAAGTCAGTTTAAGATTAATATAATATTTTAATTACGTTGAATACATTAGTGGAAGTAGTCAGGCAAAAGGCAGTTCACAAATGATCCATTCCTGAAGTCAGAATCACCAGCAGCATTTTGCCAAATAGCTAAATGTCTGCGACCTCAGAGAGTACGCCGCAGTCCAGTTAGGAATAATTGGGTGAATTCTCATATTAATGAAAGAGAGATCTACTTTTGAACAATTATGACATATCTCTGAGCTTTATTCACTTTCTTTCTGAAACTGGCAACATTGTATTCAACATCCACGATGTCCAATGCAGCAGATACGATTACCAAATTTGAAATCATCCCATCCCGTCCAGTCGTAGGCCAGTTTCATGTAGGCGAGAGTAATATTGGCTGGTTTAGTTTCAGGTCCCGGTGTTGTGCGCGCTGGCTCACAGTGACATTGTCAGGGATTACTGGGATACAGCACAGAGCCACCAAAGCTTTGGTAGCGACACCTCTGCTTTTCCCCTCCACGACAGTTCAAAACAACTGCAGTGAAAAAGGTCTATTGTATCCCCTTTTTTGACATTGTAACCTTTATCTTGGTGTTAGCAGGGCACGATTTAAAGGCAAACTTGTATTTGCTGTAAAGCAATAGAGTGTGTGATCAGAGTAAACTATTTCTCCGTGTCTCAACTATCACAAGTTTGTAAAAACAAATTTTGTGCTTAAAGATTTGATAGAAAATCCCATTATAACATGTTTTCTTTATCAAAGGTCTGTACACAAGGGTTATCATAATGATGTCACCTTGGCATTTGTGAATCTTCACTTTACCATTCTAAGTGCATACACAGTGTTAACACAAATAAAATCTCCTTTCAAATATTGCAAGAAACGACTTCTCTTCGTGCACTTATTGAAAAACATGCTCAGACATTTTTCTTCCGAAGCCTAAGGTGCAGGGTACTGTTTTGTAGAAGTAAGCTGCTATTCCTAACAAATTGTAAAACTAGCAACACAGTGTAAACATAAAATCATGTGCCCCAAGTGTGATGTGTACCCAGCAAAGCGCTGCTCCGTGATTAAAAATGCAGTCAGAGTTGTTTTAGTACAAACTTACTCTTGCTCTGTTGATTACAGTGAAAGAACATGTCGCCCAGCAACAGTATCAGTTACACAGTGGCACGCTCATTTGTTTTAATGTTTCTAGTTGTTGTTGTTGTTTGTTTGTTTTTTGGTTGATATTGAAAAAAAGGTAAAAAATAATATCGGCTTAAACCTTTACTGCCATTCATTGCTCTGTCACAAGCAGCACAGGACACAGTCAGGGTCACATTGGGCCAATTTAGGTGAACTTCAATAGCACTTGATAAAATTACACTGACATCAGCTTAGTAGTTAAACACTGTAATCTTACACTCAAGTATTTGAGTGTACTTGTGTTTGTGTGGACGTGTGCACACGCTGGTGTGCATACTGTATGCTTGTGTATATGTTACGTCAGGGTGATAACTTTATTTACCCAACGCTCAAATTTATTTTGCAATGCAAAATAACAGTTCAGGCTATATCAAGCACCAGGTAATTTCAGCCTGTTTGATGTGTCCTTACAAGGTTGTCACTCTGGTTACACAGTTTAGTCGATAAGAGCCTAGCATGTAGCATCTATTTTACATTTGATTTCCACCTAAATAGGTGTAGCACTGCATATTAGACATCTAATATAGAGAACAAATCAAGGCTGTCTGTTCATAAACAGAATCCAGGTAATATTTTTGGTTTTTTTTACCGTGATTAATGATGCCTTATTAAAGTTTCAATTTATTAATCCCCATAATTCAGGTTTCATAGACAATAGCCTACCCTATCATCAGTGCAGCTTTCAATACTGTTGACCATAACATTTTATTACAGAGATTAGAGCATTCCACAGCTATTTAGGGTACTGCACTGCAGTGGTTTGAATCATATTTATCTAATAGACTTCCATTTTTTCATGTAAATGGGGAGTCTGCTTCACATAGTAAGGTTAAGTGTGGTGTTCCACAGGGTTCTGTTCTAGGACCAATTTTATTTACATTATACATGCTTCCCCTTGGCAGTATTAATGAACAACATTGCATACATTATCATTGTTGTGCAAATGATACCCAGCTTTATCTATCCATGAAGCCAGATTACACACATCAGTTAGTTAGACAAGATAAGATAAGATAAGATGCACAGTTATACACAGCACACAACAATGTGTGTGTGTGTGTGTGTGTGTGTGTGTGTGTGTGTATATATATATATATATATATATATATATATATATATATAGACCAGGATATGTCCATCAGTGCACATATTAAACAAGACTGCTTTTTTACATTTGTGCAATATTTGTAAAATTAGAAACACCCTGTCTAGTTCTAGGCTGGACTATTTAATTCATTATTATCATGCTGCCCTAAAACCTCCCTGAAAAGCCTTCGGCTGATCCAAAATGCTACAGAAACACAGAGCATTGATCAAGCTGGATCAGGTAGCCCTGAACCTCCCTTAGTTATGCTGTTATACAGTAGACCTATCCTGTTGTGATGCACTGAGTATTTATTTTTCATTCACGTCTTTTTACTCTGTTTATACACCATTTCACATTTAATCATTAGTTATTATTAATCTCTGGCTCTCTTCCACAGCATGTCGTTTATCCTGTTTCTCCCTTCAGCCCCAACCGGTCACAGCAGATGACTGCCCCTCCCTGAGCCTGGTTCTTCCTGTCAAAAGGGAGTTTTTTTCCTTCCCACTGTCACCACTGTAATAATTGTAGGGTCTTTACCTTACAATATAAAGCACCTTGAGATAATTATTTGTTGTGATTTGGTGCTATATAAATAAAATGCAACTCAGCTGAATTCTCAAGAGAAATAAAAGGCTGATTATTCAAACTTGAATTAGTGGCTCCATTTCCAGTGGGTTACACAGTTGCCTAACCAGCAGAAGACACACACAGTTTAGTTTAAAAAAATCTGTAAGAAAAACACTGGTTCAAACCTTAATTTTAATAATTGTATCAAAGTCATTACCTAAATTCATTAATTGGTTGGTTGGTTGGTTGGTAGGTAGGTAGATAGATAGAGATCATATCACAATGTGATACCTTCACACTATGGACACATTTGACTGTAGATCTTTTTTTAATGGTCTGGGGGTTTTGAATCAGTGTAATGGATGCTGATATATCATTATGTTATTTTCTGTTGTTTACTGTTAGATCCCTGCTACACTTTTAAAGGAAGTCTGCACCAGCTGCCTGTCTAAAGAGTCTGTCTCTCCTCCCAAACAGTATTATACTTACTAGGAATTGCTAGTGTATACGAGTCATAAATCAAGTTGCAGTAGTCAGTGCTAAGGTGTGCAGTTTCCACTTCACTCAGTATGTCTGTACCTGCAGCGATGCTACTATTAGCAACCCCCCATCCGGAAACATTAGACTGGTGTCTTGTCAAAACTCAAACAGCGTGAGCAGATTAATTAGTGCCTTCTATCGGTGCTGAAACTGATTTATTAATGTGGATATCACTGCTTTAATCTTATCCTGTAGCAGTTGAAATCTATAGGTGAATCGAGTTACATATATGCTCATAATGTGCACTGTATTTTATTTTTCCTTTTCAGCTGTATCGCACCTGAGGTTCCAATGGTATCATTTATCCTGAGAGGAGAAATGTGATTTCAAATTTAAAAGAAAAATTGTTGTCGCTCTTTTACAAAGTCCTAATTGACGTGACTGTTTTAGGTGTAAACAGCTACTGCTTTAACATGAGTAATACTTAGAAACCAGAGACCATCTCGCTATGAGATCACATCAGCTGGCGCTCCAATAACTTCTTTGACCGTATTGATCTTACAGTAGATCTCTGCCTTCATCGCGATGTCAGGTTACGTTTGTTGACTGAATCTTACACAACTGCAACTCTGTCGAGTTGAGAACATTTGTCCAGAGGCAGATAAACAGACATACATCTGCCAAACTGACTTTGTAGTACCTGCATGTGACGCGCACTATGACACATACACATGCACACACACAAAACAATAACAGCCAACAGCAATTGTAACATTTAACAGGATGGCTCAGACTACACCTACATTAGGATGTCTACCATAAAAACCTATTATCATAACCAAACTATCTGTGTCTAGTCTGCTAATTGCTCTTTTTTTAAGTAAAGTATGCCCAGAATGATGTGCCAAAACAACATGAAAATGGCTAAATCTCCCATCATTATTTGCTCTCTTTGAAGTTGGCCAACAACAAAGTAGTCCAAAAAAGGCAACAAAAACATAGCCTAAAGGTCGGATTAGATGGAATAACATCTGCCTCTTGCTGATAATAATCTGTCCACACACAGACAGACAGGTGAACACTCTGTGAACACTTTACAAGTATTGAAAACCATTTTTGCTAAGCTGACATACAGAGAGGCAGATTCTTAATGTGAGAGCAAGACTGGAAGTTAACAATTTGATTTTTGTCAGGTTTATGAGGTGAATCATTTTTCTGTTTCACTGCACCAAAGGTCTGAGTTTTTCAGCATGCATTTGTATTTGTATGCGTTTTGGCCTTAAAAAATGCAACCAAAAAGTTATTTTTGGTGTAGTATTAATTCCAGTCACCTCACCACTTTTTTTTTTTTTGATTTTTTTGGCCATAGCGGCTTTATTGGCAGTATGGAGACAGGAAATGGGGGGAAAGATACGCAGGCAAATTGGCGATAGGCCGGGAATTGAACCTGCGCCGCCCGCACCGCAACACGGCGTATGAATATGGTCACCGGCTTCACCACTAAGCCACCCAGGCACCCAAGTCACCTCACCACTTGACCTCTTTTTTTATGTACAATTGACAGCACACATTTAGATAAGAGCATGTTTAAAATTATGTAAATGAGAACTGAAGTCTCATATATTTTATCTGACTAAAGAATGTAGCTGAGCCTGAATTCAGTCTTGTCGGCACTACTAAACCCTTAGAAACGACCTTTACAGGCAATTATGGCATGCTCTATACTGACCACAGGCACAATATATAGATAACTAAATCCTGATGAGTGTGGCACATCTGTGCAATGTCACATTACAGTACATGCTGATACATTCCCAAGCCCTACTCAGCAGGAACATAAAACAAAACAAAAACACTAGTTATCACATCATAAGACCACTGGATTCAAAACGGCACCCTTGATTAAAATGCAGAGGGCTGTCTCTGGCAGCAAACAATGGCAGCTAAATCCTCTGACAAGAAGAAAAATTCTCAGCCTCGCTTCCTCTCTGTCGTCTCTGTGCTCGTGTGCATATATTTGTGTCCTGTGTTCACCATCTAACTGCTTAAAAAATGTTTTGCATGATTTACTTCCTCCACCTCGGTAATGTCTAATGTCAAATCCGGATATCTGTAAGTGAATTAAAATCAACATTTATTTGTGACGCCATCCACCTGTTGGCAAACCGCTGAACTGCAGCAGGATAGATGGATAGATTTTATTTAATTGTGTGTGTATGTATATATATATATATATATATATATATATATATATACACATACATATATAAAAGGCAGACCTCTGGTTGCTAGTCCAGCATCATCAACCACTCTTTTTAAGCTGACTTAGTATCAGTGTGATTCATCATGTCGTCCTTCTATCAATTCCGGTCTCTCACAGCTGCCCACCTGCACCAGTGCCTTGTCTACCAGACGGGCCATGCATAATTAAGATGATAACCCACAACAGAGACCTGACCCTGTCACAGCATTGAAAATAAGTCTGACCAGCCCAGGGGCAAACTTCGCCCTCCCTATGATGCTCAAAAAGTTTTCATCCGGCTCCTCCCAAACTACCACAACTTAGAGCTTAACATTTTGTTGAGTTCTTTTAAAACAGTTTGAGGAAAAATGAGTAAATAAACAAGTACATGTATATAACTTGAATAGCTGTTATTTTTATTATTGGCTGTTTAGATTTGTGAAGAATCTCTTTTTTTTTTTACGTGTTTATCTTAATCTTTGCAGTGAGAACACTAAAATTGATTACTCTGCATTATGTACATGAGAGACTGACGTGAACACTTCATCAGTATAATGAAATGTAAAAGAAAATCAAACTTTCCACTTTCCCTTGATAATGTACCCAACAAAAATAAACAAATTAATACATTAAGTACGCTTACATAAAGATTTTAAGCCTACTTTTGCCTACAGTATGTTAAGCATAATTTCAGCATCTATACCTTCTTTACCTAGTGAATAATATTGTGCAACCACTGCATATGGAGAAAGGTCCTGAAATATGCAGTATTATCCAGAAATGACATTCTACAGTACTTTGAAAGCCTAATCAGGCCATATGGAAATTTAGATAAATTGGTTCCATTTACACTATTTATTTTCGATCGTAGCCATGTAGGAAATACAGATTTCGCTGCACGAAGCAAATCTTTTTATAGACCAGGAGTTGGCGAGCACACATAAATAAAAGTCCATCATATGTAAATCGAAGACTGGTGCAGAATGCCCTTGTTTCCACAGCTGAATCAATTTATCAGTCTGTGATCACATCAGTGCTCATTTAGATGTTGTGCGACAGTTTAATAAATCAGCTCTAGAGAGGTTCATATGTCTCTCCTAGTGTTTGAATCTGTGCCATTTCCAAGACGCTTTGATAAATGACGGCCAATATTTTCAAGGGTGATGTCTACATGTCATTTCCTGAAAATACTGGTTGGGCTCCAACAACTGTGACCATTGTAGGAATACATTTTATAAGTCAGCTTAAGGAAGAGAATAGATGTCCTTTGAAAAAACATCAATCCCCAAACACCCACCATGACAGTAAATCCTAGCCCCTGATCCGTCCTCACACAGTGCAGTTATATCATGTCTGGATATTTTGCTTTACTGTTTCTTATTCCTTGCAACTAATAGCGACAACTCTGTTAGTGGCTCGCTCTGGTGTCTGGCTAGACTGACAAAGCCTACATTAAACGACAGTGGGAGACATAATCATTCCACCAGTGCAGCCAGCTCTAGTGGTCTTTGAGGTTGTTGCTCACTCGATCATTACAGCAAGGGAACACCCTGTTGTCTAAGCTCTATACAGTATATCAGTTTATGTTTACACAGTTACAGTCTCAGATACAATAGCAGTTGGTATGTTAATATTATCATATACCAACATGCCAATTATATTATTTGATGTCAGACCTGAGGCCATTCTTTCTTTCTTCCTTCCTGTTTTCCCAAACTGTCCTAATCCCTGATTAGTGCCACCTACGGCGCTGCAGTGCACCCACAGGAGCAGTTTGAGTCATCATTATCCTGGTTTACAAAAATGTGTAAATCATCTCCTGTACCGCTCGCTAACCACCTACTTTGCATTGATCGCAAAGAGCAGCCAGCTCTACCGACTCGACCGCCTCGTTTGCCTCACCTCGCCTCACCTCATTTGTGCGAGCCAATGTATGAATGACAGAATGGAAACAAAATGCGTCTGTGTTTGAAAAACTAGCTTTCACGTCAGCCGCTTCAGGTTTCCGGAGCTACCTCTCTGACTTGTCATCCTGTACTCAACACTGTATGTTTTAAAGGTCACAGAATGGTGGGTTTGACAGTTGGGAACGTTGAGCGGAACGAGGCCATCAGTAAGTGTGAAGGTGGATAATGTCTAGACACAACAATCTGCTTCCTTATTTCTCTGCCGTTGCACATTTGTTTTCATTGACTTGCAGTTACACTGTGATGTATTTCATTCTATATTCTGTTATTATCTAATCATAGAGTACTTTTGTGTTTAAAGTAGTCATAACTGACATCTGAACTACATGATAGCCACAGGCAAAAACTATGGTAGTAGTGGGATTTTGACACAAGATACAATGTGGATATGCATAGTTTAGTGGGCACCAATTTAAATGAAAATTACTCAAGAATTTGGTCCTTATAGTAGAGAGTATGGCCTGTTTTGTAATTTAATTTGTCATTGTTTGCTGTGACCTACTGTGGATGAGTGAAGAATGGAATGATGCAATGCAGGAAAGCAAAATTATGGGGAATTTGGGTTATGTATTGAGGTATTTATCACATCATGTCACTGTACAGTATTGGAGAGACACCATCAACCGGACCCAAATTCCTTGTATGTGTAAACATGCTTGGCCAAATAAATCAGATTCTGATTCTAATTCTGATTCTGATATTAATAACAGGTCAGATTCTGATATTAATAACAGGTCAGATTCTGATATTAATAACAGGTCAGATTCTGATATTCATAACAGGGCCTTGAACCGGACTGACCTATAGTGCTGTGCTGTGGGTGTTCTAGCTGATCTGTAGTACTGGATTTCTGATGAAGCTTCAGACTTTTAAAAAACAGTCCTACGTACTTCCAGACAGCCTCATCACGGCTGCGTATGCATGTATAGGCGAGCGCGTGTGTGTGATAAATTGACTTTTTCAGCTCTGCAGTGAAACAAAAGTACATCAATGATACTCAAACCTGCTTCTCACCCCATTGACTCGCCTTTTTTTTTTTTTTGTTTTTAACCACCATTCCTTTCCAAATTATCTCACCTCC
>VOQJ01043130.1:12641-39437 GCA_015052665.1 Apistogramma diplotaenia
CATAGGTTTTTATATGGGATTGTGTCCTTTTTTTTTTTTTTTTTTTTTTTTTTTTTTTTTTTTTTGTCTTTACCACAGCCGCGCTCTCACAGATATCGCACCGCTCTCTTATTTTCTCACCCTCTCTAACCTATTCTCAGCCTCTCCCTCCCTTCCTTCTCTTCTCTCCTGCTGCCCTTCCTTCAGTCCCTCCCTCGCAAACTACTTGCTATTCAGTTCAGGGAGGCTGCAGGCAGCATTGCTCTAGCTCCCCACACTGCTGCTGCAGGACTAGACTTTTTTATTTCCTGCTCTCTCTCTTTCTGTCTGATAACCAGACATTTCCCCTCACTCCTTCTTCTTATTCTCCTGAAAGTATGCACCTAAAACCTTGGCGCAAAGCCCAACGCACTTAATATTTAACCCTCACGATTCTGTTCATGCTTCTGTTTGTTTTCCTTCTTTCTTTTTAAAAGGCCATTCACATTGTACATTCGGAAACGTGTGCTTTTTTCAAGTGCGCAAACCTTTTTGGAAACTATACAACATCCCATGCTGGGTAGGTCTTGCCAGAATGTCATAAGTATTTTATTCACTTCACCCTCCTCAACAGCCTCTGTTATAACGTATCACCTTTTCCTGGTAGCAGTTCTGCCGCTGACTGACTTTTTTTTGGCATAATAGACAGTGATGGTTCAGAGCGTCACAGTGCCACTGTACTGCATCTGACTAAATGGAAATGTGTAACAGGATCTTAATGGTGTCTGTAGACTATGGCTGTAAAGGCCATGTAAGGTCTAAATATTTTAGAAGTAGCTTATGACTATAAATTTAATACCATGATTGAGAGTGAAGTAGATTAATTCATTCATACATATGCTTAATGTGTGTCCCCTATAACCAAATCATTGCATTTATTTATTTTCTTTATTTCGATATGATTTATTCACATCTGGCTGTTGAATAGCAGGCACAGTGAAGTGGTGATAGACAGGTATCCTTCCTTTTCTGTTTCTGCATGTTTCTTTGTGTGCCTTTTTTTTTAATGCTACCACTTCGGTTTTTGCCACCTCTGTAGCTACTGTTTATTTGAATTTATTATTACGACAAGTTACGTAATTATGTGTGCAGTTTTTGAAACGATTGTTGCACTTTCAGATATAAAAATCTAGGATCTGTTAAAGCTGTTCTCATGTCTTAATGATTTAAGATGCGTACTGGTGCAGTGCTCATTTCCAGCTCGTGCTACCCCTGTCATCCTCGTTTCTCTCTGCCAGTGTGTAAATCATTTTGAACTCCGTAGTTCATTTTTAAATCTCTGAATTTTGTTTGGTTTTTTTTTTTCCGTTGCATCCATCAAACAATTAACATTTGCCCTTTCACACGGGGCGCTAATACTTCCTTCTGTGTTTACTGCATCCCAGACAAACTGTTCATTTCATACTTACGATGCTCTTGATGATAAGCCAGATGCTTCCTCTCATGCACAGCCTGCTTGACCACAGATGCTAATAGCCAGTGACAGGCCCACAGTCTAAACATGAGCCAGTGTAATGAGAGGAGTAAGCAAACGGCATCAGCCATTAAACATAAGAGGGCTTGCGCCAGAAGGCACTCCGGCTTCTCCTCAGGCAGTGCCGTTCTAGGCTGCATTAACTGTAACTGACAAGAGACTGCCAAGCTAAAACAGCACAGTTATAGATACTATGGGCAACCATGTGAGAGGGGAAGAGACTTGAAGCGCTCATATAAGCACTGCGTGAAAGACTGGGAGTTTAGTACTGACTGTCTGGAGGGTCAGCATAAGAACTTTACTTACTGCTTCAATCTCCCAGAGTGAATGGTTTAAGAAATGTATATGTATGTGCAAATGTATGGTTTTTTTAAGCTAAGTATATTAAAATGGGTTTCAACAGGGGAAATAACAAAAGCCTGCACAGTTTTTTTTCTGTGCTACAAACTTCTTCTTAAAGTACATTTAAAAGAACAAAGAAAACAAAATGAATATTATGCAAAATGCAATACTATCCTCTTCAAAGTAAATACTGCCCAGTGAGGGAGCTGCCTCGGCGGAGGTTTGCGCTATCAGAGTACCTCTTGTTTTGCTTCTTTCAGCACCATGGTAACACATGATGACACGGTCCAGTTACTGGTTAGTATTGTGCTTTATGTGATCAAATTAAAAAAATGATTGAGCACTTATCTCATATTATACTGTTCATCAGCGTACTTTGTTTAATCATAACTTAATTGGTTAAGTAATCCAGATTTTTCTTAATCCCACATAAAATTCATTTCTAAAGAGACTGTAATTGTATCATTTACCTAAGCATTATGTAGACCCACTTCAAAATGATAACTGATGCGTACGATTAGTGAAACATAACAGATAATGGATAACATGTAGCCGACAGGGATTCAAGGACTAAGAGCCACTGCCTCGGGTCATTATCAGAGTCATTAAACCTCATTTATTAAGAAAAGACAGGTTGGTGTTCACAGCGTGTAACTCATTTATTAATCAGAGCTTTCAACAAGTCTTTGTATTTTTTTTTTTTTTTACATTTCATTTTGGTATGATTTTAGTGTCACTAGATGAAAAAGACTGACCCGAGACAAAATAGGACACAAAAATAGCCGAATTATGCAAAAACCTGCAAAACAGGAAGTAAATAAAATGTGTCGAGTGTAAATTTTGTGCAGTGTTGCTCATTAACCTGTAATGTTGGTAACACAAATGGTGGGGACAGTCTTCTGCATTTTACCTTCTTCTTCTTTACCTTTAACTTTTTCTGTCTTTCTTTTAATCACGTATTCTGGATGCATCTTTCTATGATGTCATTTATTTATTTAGACGAGACTGTCAATTTAAATGTGCTGCTCAAAATGAAATAATAATAATAATAAAAAAAAAAGACAAAGAAACCCCAATATGACTCATACTCCATCTGCATTAAGCTATTGGAAATTCTACAACATTATTTGTTTTCCACATGAAAACAATTTGCTTCCTTATTAGCATTTGAAGAACATTTTATATAAAGACCTTTGTCTGCATTATTTGCCTGAATAGCACGAAAACCTTTCATGCACACTTTTTTTTTTTCAATGAACCGACAGCAAAACCGCATAATGGACGAGACCAGACTCCAGTTTCATGACGAGAGCTCCTTTTTTCATATGTATGAGAAGCATGGGTGCAGACAATGTTTTCCTCATTTTCTAAAGCAAAGTGCCTGAATTATTCACTCAAAATGATCTGCACTGTCTGTGTGTGAATGGTCATCCGTCTGTCTATTGGTGTTAGCTTTGTAATAAACTTGGAAAGGTTGCATCATCTGCATGCAGGTAGGTGTAAGTGATGGATGAATGGCGAGCCCCTCCCTTCCCCCTCCCAAGAACCATTTTCAGGCAGCTGACCTGCTTAAATGTACTTGCACAGTCATTTAGAAACATATGGCCACGTGCAAGATTGTTAATCACACATCCTTACTGGTGTGTTCCAGGACTGGATTTTGCCTGCGCTATGTATCTAGTAGTTCCGTGCGAGTTTAACGAAGCTTTAATGAGATTATGATAGGGGATCTTTTTCTGCACTAAATTGCTGTATCATCTCATTTAAAACGAGTAAAAAGAAATTCTAATCAGAGCGACTTATCTACACGTATCTTTTTTAGCTATCAGCATTGTGGCGTGTTTTCTTTTTTGGGTATCCTGTAATCAAACTATCTGATAGCTGCCGCTGCACCTCTTTAAGTTGCACTTAATGAGAACAAGTCAAATTGGCCCATCTGTGGCACTACGGCTGAGGGAGCACAACTTATCTTAATGAGGATCTAGCTACCCATTATATGCTGGTAACCCGACCAACATGTTACCACTATTATCATCCCCCACCCCTGGCTCTCACAGACACAAACACATTTTCTCACCCCCTCATTATCAGCTCGCCTCCCCCCTTTAAGCCTGCTGCAGACAGTGTAACCACATTGGACAGTAATTGTACCTCTCGCTCCTGCCTAATTGAATTGACAAGGAGCCGGAATTGATATCATTTAACACATTGATCTTGGGAGACAATGAGACACAATGCTTCATGCTCACCCCCCTTCCACCTGACTTCTATTTTCTTCCCTCTGATTCATCTTCCCATTCCTTTGATTTGTCATGTTATTGCCTATGAATTGCCACATTCAATCTTCACTTCTTTCGCCAGCCCTCAAGTTTGAGATTCTTTTGCCATTGTCATTTTCTTTTTTTATGGCATTAGCTTTAAAGGAGGAGAAGAGAACAAACAAACAAGAAAAATATTTAGTTCAGTTAGTAAGTGAATGCAGTCACCTTGTCTTTTAAATGGCTTTGAAAAGTATTGACCATCACATTTGTTATTATAAGTGTTCATTTCTTTGTTTCCTAGAATAAAAGATTTGGTCCTTTTTTTCTTGTACTGCTCAAAAATGCCATATAATAAAGATTATTATTAGTTTGGCTGCAGGAAATCAAAGACCAACAAAATAAAATGCATTTTCTCTCTATTCTCACATTAGTACCTTAGACAAAGATTATCTGATTAAACTGACAAAATTATTGTTCTTAATGTCTTAATAACCACTCACAGTCTTGTGCTGCTGTTAAGGATGCAAAATTGTGCATCTCCATAAATGAAGGAATGCAGTGCACGTACCCTCAAAGTTTGCTTTTTCTCACAAAATCAGACTGGCTTGTGCGAGCCCTCTCTCAATCACAACAACCTTCGAGGAACTCTGGAAGAGGCATCATTAGGTGTGTGAAACTGAAAGAGGTTGCAAAAGCATTTCTAAAGGCCGTCTGTGGTGAGACAAATTGTCTTAGTGTCTCATCACGAACTGATGAACATTAATGAGAGAAATTGTCTCATCGCAGAGTGGGTGTCCTGCAAAACCTAAACCGGTAGCGGACAGTGGATTCCTGAAAGAGGTCAATGGAGGCGTTTATGTAGGAAAAGAGGAAATCTTTGGTGGGAGTTCTTTGATCAAAAGGAGGTGCTATGAGTTTCTAATTCAAGGGTTCAATTCAGTGTTTCATAAAGGCATTCAAGTACAGCTGTCTGCTTGTCACGATGTTTAGTCAGACGACGTTTGGTCCATTTTATGAGAATTCAATGCAGGAAACTTTCTTCTTGCTTTTAAATATTTCTTATTCCATTAATAGGGTTTAAGGTCAGACAGTGCAGTGAAACATTTGCATTGCAGTGCACTGCTCAATTACACACTTGCTGCGAAAGACCCCGAGAGAGTGAACATGCTTGCAGCCCTCAGTCTTTCCACCAGCGTGCACCATCCTGCAGCCATGTTCTGAGTGGGCAAGAATAGCTCCACTCGCACTGCCTTCATTACCCCACACGCTGAATGCTTATTTTCAGGCATCCTCTTTCTCTGCTCCTCTCCCCAGCAGAGAATGAATGAGTGCTCACCAGGGGATGCAAAGTAATGGATGGGAGACAGTTGGGAACATTGTCGCGAAAGCACTGTGGGGAATTGTGTTTACCAGAAAACCGAACATGCACATTCCATTATGTAGCGGTCAAAAACTAAGCAATCAATGTTACTGTATGGGCGACAATTCAATCAACAGCCAAATGTGTTGTCAAGCTTTTAATGGCTGTGAATTGGAGAATACAATTGCAGACACATACAGGGCACACCTGGATGTGGAGGGAGGAAAATCAAATAGATTTTCAGATAAACACTGTAGATACATAAATACAATATTGTGACTCAGGTTGTTTTAAACACTCATATGCACACACATATCAAAGGTCACAGTTTTGACTGAGCGGAGCTGAATGTGAGCCCAACACATCAGCTAACCTATGATTCATCATTGTGGACCGCCTTGTATACAAAGTTTGTGATGGGGAATTCATGCGTAGTGTTTTTAATTGGGTGTTTTATGTTTTGCAGAAAAAAACCCAACATGAGCAATGCATTTTTCATCTCGTGCTGGAGAAGCGTTGACATATTAAAGTGGAAGAGTAATTAAAGGATAAGGGAAGCATATTTTCAGTAATGCTAGTCTTTCTTTCACTTATTGTAAAAATCCCGTCTTCGGGATCACACAGAAAGCCGTAGTGACCTCGGGAAAATAGTCTGCTCCTTTCAAAAAGAGCTCAAACGCACAGGTTCGGGGTCCTGTCCCCTTACCTGACTTCTCTGTTCTGTTTGGATCTTCTTAACTCGGATGAAAGAGTTCAGAGTTCTTAACAATAAAACATCTGGGATTTCCGGTTTTAGTAAATAATCGTTAAAAAAAAAGAACAGTGTGAATGCTCATCACATGAATATTTAAAGAAGAGTGTGTTTACAACATGTGCACCACGATTTTTCTTTTTTCAGTCGAGTATGTCAGATAGCACGAACATCTTTGAAGGTTCCAGTTAAACACCTTTTTTTCTCCAGTGGTGAGCATTTATAATCCTACACGTCCCTCTGGAGCATTAATGACACATTAGGCTCCTAGGGCAAACCGGTGACTAATGTTGTTGTCATGTCCACGACTTTGACATGGAAGAGCTCGTCTGTACGTGAAGATGAAAATGTGAGTGCATGTGTAAGGATCCAGTAATGGAAGGAAACTCAGTGCCGTCTTCGTTTCTTCTCCTCCGACTTACGTGGGGCACAAAACTGGCTAAAAGCCATTTTTAGAGTAATGCTTGCAAATATAATCAAACTGCAGGCACACTCACTCAGGTTAGGGTCAGGCAGATTTTCTCTTAATATGGAACGAAATCTCAAGTGTAATGTTAAAGTTATATGTTTTTTTTCCTTTCAATTTTCTAAAATATTCCTCCAAAAGAAAAAAGAAAAAGCTGCATTGTGTGATTGCTATAAGCGTGAAGAAAAATGACCCTTTTTTAAAAATATTTAACATCCATATGAACAAAAACTCTTGTTATATCAGCGTTGGCCAAGGGCAGGGCAGTGACGGATTGGAGAGAAAATCATGTTTGGACTCAGGTTTGTTTGACTATAAACTCAGTGCTTTCACATCAGTTACCTCGCACACGTGAACACATGCCCACACTGAAAACCATCTTTAGATTGGAGTGTGACAAATCCCAAAAAAAAGAAAGAGAAAAACAGTAAATGGCTGTTGTTGTTTGTCCTTAAGCTGGCATATTCTTGAATCTCAAGTCTAATGAGTATACTCGTTGCTTTTACCTTCCAGGACACGGTGCCTTCTCACTAAAAGAGCTAACACAACTACACTAAAGTAGCAGCTAGAGCTTATGTACTTCTCCATTATGCTGCCATTACACAAGTTCATAACTTCAGCCCTTACTCATGTACTCTTGCTTTTAGTGAGTCGTAGCTAATATGGAAACTGTAATTTTGTAGCCCGATAGTCACTGAAAGTAACAATCAGTGTTAACCTTGAGATCAGTTTATCATGAGGTGAGTGTCTGACGTGGGCTTATTTACTTCTCTGGATGTAAACGCAGAGAATGCAGAGTGTTGATGCAATAAAGAAAATACTGAAATCAAGTTTTCTTAGAAAGTTGTTGGGCTATCGTGAGCCACCAGAATAGCTGTAGTGCTGTTTGCTTTGATTCTGCATATGAATATTTAGAATTTGTAGACATGGGACAGGACTGTGCATACCGGACGTTTTCTGTCTTTTTCCATCTATGAGCCACTTAAAATCAACTGACCAGTTGCATTTGCTGTATCTGCTTCCATGCAGGAAAGCAGCCTGTAGGTAAAGCAGAAGATGGATAAAGTGATTTAGGTTTTGTTAGCTTGACTTAGATACCTGCTGCCTACTGTATGCATGAAGTCCTGAAGTTCGTTGCTGTTACGAGGCTAAGTAATTATGCTAAAGCTGCATCCATCCTGGAAGCGTCTTGTTTTGAAGCTAATGGCTCTTTGCATGTTTGCAGTCACTTGCAGTGCGGTCTGCACGAATTCCGTTCTCTCAGAAGATTTCCCGTCATTTTGTGGCTTAAGATTTGAAACTTTCTTCCAAAATTGAGTTGAGATCTTGTGAATTTGAAGCCCACAGCATGTGATTCACTTTGTTTTCATTCTTATCAAACCATTTGGTGACCCCCTAATGCCCTCTGGATAGAGACATTGTCATCCTTGAAAAGACCATTCCCATCAGGATCAAAATGTTTCATCATAGAATAAAGCTGATGACTCAGAACAGCGTTCTATTGCTTTGCAGTGAACTCAAACTGACAAAATACCCTCCGCAGCATAATGGAACCACTTCGTCCCCTCGCTGCAGGATCCACGGTTTCAGATTTTCCTTTAATTCATTACATGACTGTTTGTTGATGGGTAGCATTCTGCTCTGTTCAATTATCAAAAGGGACGAAAAAAAGCAATACAGAGATAAGGAGTAGTACAATATGTATATAGCCCTTTTTTACTTTGTTCGTTTTCTTCTGGAGTCATCCGTGTTGTACAAAATCCTTTTATGAAGCAGACATGAATGAACTGAAGTTCATGTGATCATGTGTACGCTTTTCCTTCAAGGGTGATTCGGGCTTCGATGCTGGGTAGAACTGTCAGAGACGGTTGCCTGGCAACAATAAAAATAATTGTGTATGCTGGTATTGCTTTGACAAGAGAGGACTGTGTCTTACAATCTGTTGATCATCCTGCTACCTCTTTTTTTTTAAAGTAACTTGACAAAAGTATTTTAATAAAAGGAGTCACGTCGGTGTGAAGGTTTTCACCAAACAATTTTTTTCCTGTCTTGTTTGCATACAGCATGAATCACACCATCCCAAAACAACAGGGCAGGTTACTAGAGCGATGAGACACTTTTTTTTTCCCCTTATTTCTCAGTTGTCAAAATAAAAGGACGTAGAAATCACCATGAATGAATATTTGCTCTTTCATTTTAAAGAATGATGGCTTCTGACTCCAACATAACAGCTGATTGTTCCAAAATAGCGAGACTAAACTGATTACGTTCTTCACTTTTAAGGAACATAAACATTTTTAGCCATGACCCCATCATACTGTTGTTCTGCAGTTTTATTTTAACATGTCTTCAGTGTTCAATGCAAATATGTTTATAATAAAGTAATGGCCGTTATTTATTTTAGTCATTATAACTTCCACTATGCTGCCTCCCTCAATCAGATAGTAAAACTGGAAAATGCCCCTCTAAGCAAAAACAGTTGAGCTTCTAATTGAGCAAGCAGCCAGACACAGCTGAAGGTGGAGCCTCTTTCTTTCTTTTTTTTTAATGACAGCAAGACATATAGTCATAGTATGCCTTAACAACTTTAACTAGTTGGTTGAAATGCTTGTTATCTTGAAAGCAAGGGAAATCTGATACAGCCAGAAGCTCTGTGCTGCTTGTTCGGTGAAACTCCCTGCAGTCAGGTGAAATGAAGCAGCTTGTAACTCTGCGTGTATCAGGTGAAGTCTACACCCTCCTAAAGCCACCAGTAGGAGTTGGCACTGACAGGAAGTGCAGCGCACAGGGGCACTGGCAGCAACTAATGTAATACATGCCAGACTGGCTAGTTCCTGGTGACATTACAAACACTTTCAGATCTGTTTTCACTGACTCCTGTCTGATTAAGGACCACATTGGCACCTCTTTTTATGTTGACGCGTATTTTTCGTATAAAAAAATCGACACTAAATATACCCAGTGAGAGAGAGGGGCCCTCAAAACCCCAAAAGAGCCCACACTGTGAGATTTGTAATATCGTGCATTGTTCTGTATCTCCACTAATGTGTTTTTATTTTGTTTCTTTGTGCAGACCGGCAGAAAAGAGAAAGGTGACCCACTGAACTCAGCCATTGACAAGATGACCAAAAAGACCAGGGATCTGCGCAGACAGGTGAGTCCTTGTCCACAATGTCTCAGAAGCACTGCCAATGGTATCTATCGATCTATCGATCCATCTATCATCTGCATATATATTCACACAGCAATGTGTGAATGATAAGCAGTATCAGAGTATGTGGGGATTCATTTGAGACTCTGCTTTAACTGACCCTAGACGGGTCACTTCTAATAGGGATACTGAAAAGTGTTCCTCTGCCCTTAGAGCAGACAAGACTAGCTTTAAGGCTCAAAACAACCAATACCTTCCATCCGCTGACCCTGTGTGCCACTGTCTTTGATATCTAATGATACCTTTAGTCTGAGGCACTGCCAAAATAGCTCTGCCAGCATCATTCACTTTTCTTCCAGGGTTTTTCTTTCAAAAATATGTTAAGATTTCATTTTATTTGGTTTTAGCTTCAAGTGGTGAGCTTACAATTGCCAAAATGAACAATCATGCCACATATATAGCATAAAATTATAGTATTGTGCCATAAGGCTGCAGTTAAAAATAGATTTTAAAAGATTTTTAAAGCCAGCTTCATACAAAGTGTCAGAACTCATAAGCAGTGTTGATGTCTTCTCTTCGCTACAGAAGATTAATCTGGCTTTCCACTGCTGACAAGACATGACTAAAAAAAGACGATACTTAATGAGTGCACACAGGTGTCTCTTTTAGTCAATTAAACCTCAAAATCCAAAGTCTTACTAGACAGTTTCATGTGAAGACTTGAGTGCATTTCAACCATTTTCTTGGCCCAGAAAAAAAGAAAAAAAAGTTGTGTTCAGTGCCATCATTTTCCACCTTTACAACTGGCACCCTGGTGAAATCAACAATGCCAGCTCGCTGCACAAAGGCGCCATGGCTGTGTCTTTTCTGACCTCTGAAGACCAGAAGATCATTCCAGATGGGAGGCTATAACTCTCCCTCCCATTGGGCTTTTGGTGGGGCTGTCTGACAAGCTGGCAGGCGGTATTCACTCTGACAGGATGTTCTATTGACTCAGGGGTTGGCTTGACAGAATGGGCGGTGTGTTTGAGCTTTGAATTAAGATGGGAGGGCAAACTTGCAGCACACTTGCAGGCATTGCATAGTGCTGTGATACTGTAATTATGTCAACAAAACACATGTTGAGTTTAGCAAGTCAGTGGCACCGTGTAGAGACAGAAGACCTTCCTGAAGGGAGGAGCGCAGTTGTGCATTTGAGCATCCACGTTTGCAACGTCTCCATTGTGTAAAGGAGGGATCAAATACTAGAGCAAACAAGCACAGATGACAGACAGCATTTTTGAAAGTGGAGCAGGTAAGACCAAACATGCTGTGTGACAGCACCACCAGAGACATGCAACACTGTTTTCTCATTCATGCCGCTGTGTACACACAGCAATCTTAAGCTGTTTCTTAGCCAAGGATAATTCAGCTGATGTCTTTCCCGCCCTGATTTTGTTTTCTTGGAAAGTGTAAAGTCTTGCAATGCTTTATAGTCTGATAGAGGAACTACAGTGCAGCTTAACCCTTAATTACCAACGTGACATGTTTTTTTTTCTTTTCAAATATGTTTTTCATCCCATGAATAAAAATGAGAAATGCACCAACAAACATAAGAACCAGCCTTGATCTTTCAAATATTTCTGTCTGTGGTTTCTCTTTAGGGAATATGAATCGAGTCACTAGCACTTACTTGTACTCAGCAATGAGCTGAAATTTTGCTGGTCAAAGGTCAAGGCCATTGGGACCGCCATCCTATTCTCATAAACACAGTACTGCTTGAAAAGTTAAAATAATTTCTTCAAATTTGGTACAAATGCACACTTCCACACAGGAGTATGCTGAGAAATATGATATACCATTTATTGCAAAGGTTTATGTAATTTATATGATAATTACACAAGTTGTTCATATCCAAAAAACCAAAGGTCATGCTTTTACTATGCAATTTCATACATGAGGAATGGGAAGGTAAATCATGACTATTTCACATTTGGTTGGATATTAAATTGGTGACACTGATGTTTGGTGCCCACCTCAAAGGCTTTAATACATATGTATTATGCAGCCCTCCATTCATGACAGACATGAATGGAAAACTGCAACTTTGCTGGTTGGCAGAAACATGCAAGGCGGTTATTCCAGTTGTTTCTTTTTAAGATTTACAGCATAGCAAATATATTCTTCCTTTTTCCACCACAGACCCATATAAAAGCTTATGCCTTAGGCCCTTTGTGGGCTTGGCTATGGCCCTCAGCAGAGTCAGGATAGGAAATTTAAATTTGCTGTCACCAACTCCCTTACAAAAGGCAAACATCTAGGCAGCCTGACTAAGAAAACCACCTGTGTGTGCATTTTTATTAGCTGACACGATTACATCAGATAACAAGTTGGAGTTTAAAAGACAACTTTGGCCTTTATAATAAGTCAGTACCTTACCAACGAGCACATGACCTACTTAAATACTTGAATGAACACAGTTTACTGAGAATAACACTTTCTGTAATTTAAGACTCTCCTTTTTTTGGCCCATAAATACTTTGTTGCCATGGTGAATTAATATATAATGTGTTAAGAAAGCTCCTTATAAGATCTCTCACCCCACTCCACATGCCCACATAGCATTAAACTAATCTTATTTGTGCATCAGTTCTCACTTTGCTCCAGTACAGAGAAAATCCTTATTTTCTCATTGAACGTGACTTGTAATGCTTATTCATTGTTTTAGTCAAAGTCCACTTGGTATAATTAATAAACCACTGCCGCTATGCCGTGTTTGTATTTTTAAAGTATTTCTTTTCTAAGTATGAAACAAATTATCTTGCTACTCACTTACGATACTCATGCAAAAGAGAGAGTAAATGTAACCTCATTAGAGCATTTAAATGCAATTAAAATTTAACATAAAACTAACTGAGCTTTGACCTTGAGGCTTCTTAACAGATTAGAAAACTGAAATGTCAAGGCAAGCTAATGAGTGATCCCAGTATTCTGAAGCACAATAATTAGCCCATCAACTCAAGCTTGAAAAATTAGCAATCCAAACTGGCATTTGTTTAGGAGCGTGGTCATTTCTAAAGTTCAGCTTATTCATAAACAAATCATAATTTCTTTATAATATTTAATGTACTTTTGAGAGCATTCTCTTAAGATGAGCTAAGATAGGATAAGATAATGTTTTATTTGTCCCACACTGTGAAATTTAAGGTGTTGCAAACAGCAAAGGGACAGTAGAGCACTCAGTGCAAAGACAAAAATAAACAATATCGAAAATCTGAGGAAGATACTGAAACACTTTACAACAAAAATCACTAAACATTTATGTACATTTAGCAAAATGAATGACTGCATCTGTTGTGAATTGCACATGAACATTATTGCACTTGTTGTCTAGTGTAGGTGAAATGAGTGAAATAGTAACTATTCTGCTGTGGTTCAGTGGTGGTTGTAGAGTGACAGTAGCAGGAAGGAAAGACCTACGATAACGCTCTCCTACACACTTCAGATGAAGCAGTCGCTCACTGAAGGAGCTGCCCAGTGCTGCCACTCTCCCATGCATTGGGTGGGAGTCATTCCCCAGTATGGATGCCAGTTTGGTTTGCATCCTCTCACACTCAGGGTCAAAGTGACATCCCAAGACAGAACCAGCCCACTTTAGGATTTTGTTCAGTCTCTTACCGTCTCCTGTCGGATGCCAGTACCCCAGCAGACCACCACATATAAGATGGCTGATGCCACTACTGAGTCATAAAAAGTCTTTAGGAGTTCCCCCTGTACTCCAAATGACCTCAATTTCCTGTGTAGGTGAAGTCTACTCTGGCCTTTCTGGTACAGTGCAACAGTATTATTAGTTCAAACCAGTCTGTTATTTATGTGAACACCCAGGTATTTGTAAGAATCCAATCTCTCAATGTGTGTTCCCTCGATGTTCACTGATGGAGGTGGATGTCTGCACATGTGGGAGTCCACCACCAGTTCTTTGGTTTTCTCCGTGTTAATCTGGAGATGATGCTCAAACACCAATCCACAAAGTCCGAGATCAGTCCTCTGTACTCGCTGTCCTCGTCGTTTGTGATGAGGCCGATGATCGCAGAGTCATCCGAGAACTTCTGGAGGTGACATTACTGTGAACTGTATGGAATGGAGCCAGGACTGTTCTTGAGGGGCTCCTGTGCTGCTGACCAATTCTATTCTATTCTATTCCATTCTATTCTATTCTATTTAGTGCCAAATCACAACAAACAGTTGCCTCAGGGCGCTTTTGATTGTAAGGTAAAGACCCTACAATAATTATAGAGTAAAGCCAACAATCAAAACGACCCCCTGTGAGCAAGCCCTTGGCAACAGTGGGAAGGAAAAACTCCCTTTCAACAGGAAGAAACCTCCAGCAGAACCAGCCTCAGGGAGGGGCAGCCATCTGCCACGACTGATTGGGGCTGAGGAGAGAGAGATAGGACAAAAGACATGCTGTGGAAGTGAGACAGCGATTAATAATAAGTAATGAATAAATGCATAATAGGGATAAACGGATGCATAAAACGGAGTAAAAAGAGGTGAATAAAAAAAAACACATCATGGGAACCCCACCCCCCCTCCCCGCAAGAGGCCCCAGCAGCCTACGCCTCTTGCAGCATAACTAAGGGATGGTTCAGGGTCACCTGAATCAAAAAGGAAAGTTCTAAGCCTATTCTTAAAATTGGAGAGGGTGTCTTTCTCCCGAATCCAATCTGGGAGCTGGTTCCACAGAACAGGGGCTTAAAACCTGAAGTCTCTGCCTCCCATTCTACTCTGAAGTATCCTAGCAACCACAAGTGAGCCAGTCTGAGAGCGAAGTGGGGTGATATGGTACTGGTCTGCATCAGACACGCAATCCCGAGCCCTCACATACTGTGGCCAGCTGATAAGGTGGTCCAGAATCCAGTTTGACAAGTGACAGCCGACTCAACATGTTCCAGCTTGTCCCTCAGAAGACTCAGAATGGTATTGAAAGCACTGAGAAATAAAAAAAAAAAGGTGCAGTCCAGCAGATGGATAACAGCATCGTTCACTCTGACTCCGGGCTGATAGGCAAAGTGAAGTGGGTCCATCGGTGAATTCTGCAGAGGGTGAAGATGTTTGAGAACCAACTTCTCCAGTGTCTTCATTAGATGCGAAGTCAGTGACACTGATCTATAGCTATTTAGGTCCTTCAGATGTTGAATTTTAGGCACAGGTACACAGCTCTTGGCTCTTTTCATGACTAAAACATTATAATTTTTTGGTTTGTGCCACAACTTTCCTGAAGTTGAGGTATACAAGGTCTGTCACTTTAAGACATATTTAGTTAAATATGGTGAAAATGTGAGCATTTATTAAATGTATATTTGTTTTTCCGAAAAGCCCAAAACCTAATGACATTTGCTCTTAAATCATTGGGGCTTCGTTCATGCCCCAAGGTTTGCGTTTACTAAGTCATCCTGCATTTCTGTTCTGCATGAATGCACTAAACAGTAAGTTATTGCATTTAAATTAAGGATCTGCTTCAATGCACAAGTAAACGGTTTCTTATTGCAATTGAATATATCAATCTTATCTCTTCTGTGATTGTGTGACTATCTTTAAAAGTCTAAGGTTGGGATAGTTGCACGAGATGCAAGCTGAGGACCCTGGGAGAAAGTAGTCATTTGGCCTCTCCAGCAGGCAAGAGCGTGGAATGGTTTATTCACTTGAGAATAGGTGCAAAATGTGCATTTACTCAACAAATGTAAAACACATTTCCACACGAACTTAGTTCAAGCACATCAGTTGCTATCAAATAGGTATGGGTAACCCCCCCCCCCTTCCCCTTTCTGCGTGTTTCACACTGAGAGAGTTGATGGAGACATTGTTTTTCCCATACCTGTAATCAATGAAGCAAGCGACACAATGGAGAAGGCATTTTTTCCTGAGATAAGAGAGTAAGTGGACTTTGTATAAGGCAGGCATGAAGAAAAATATATGGGAAAAAAAACTATAAAAAATAATAAATAAACCTTTAAACTATAGCATAATTCTCAGGGTTGTTGTCTCTTTTAATTAGCATTCACTTGATAGCCAAACCAAAAAAAGCTGTTGGAAATGAGCCATGTGTTGTACCTCCTGTCATCTTGTCTGCAATGGATGCATCTGTCAAGTCATCTCTTTGGGCCATTTTTTGACTGATGGCTGATTCTAGGATTCCCTATAGCACAACTGCCTCGCATATTCTGCCTCATATATTTTTTTTCTTTTTCACTTTTTTTATTCACTTCTCCTCTCTCTGCATTTCCATTTTTGCCATTAGATTGTTGATTGGTGCAGCTGTTTTTAATTGTTGAGGGTTTTCGTGTTAAGGAGAAACAGCTGTCACAAATCCTGTCAGCTGTGACTCTTTGTTTTAGACTAACAATTTCCAAATTATTTTTTAATCCCTTTGAACCTTTTTTTTCTTTTTCTTTTTTTGCAAAATGTTTTGAGGCTAAGTATTAAAGTTTCATTAGCTTTGATAGAAAAGATTCCTGGTTTTCTCAGGGGCTGCAAAAGATATTTCTCAGACATAATCATAAACAGTTGTGTACTGTATACAGTGCCATGAAAAAATATATGCCCTCTTTCTGAGTTCTTAGGTTTTTGCATACAGTATTTGTTACATGTAAATGTTTAAGATAGATCCATCCTTCCATCCAGCCATCCTTATCTGAAGGCAGGTCACATGGGCAGCAACCTACGCAGAGAAACCCAGACCTCCCTCTTCTTAGCCACAACCTCCAGCTTCTCCGGGGAGACACCGTGGCGTTCCCAGGCCATCCGAGATATAATCTCTCCAGAGTTTCCTGGGTCTGCCCTGGGGCCTCCTACCAGTAGGACATGCTCGAGCCACCTCAGTGTGCTCCTTTCAATGTGGAGGAATAGCAGTTCTACTTTGAGCTACTCTCAAAGGACTGTACTTTCCCCTATCTCTAAAGCAGGGACCAGCCACTCTCCAGAGAAAACTAATTTCTGCCACTTCTATCTGCAATTCTGTGGTCACTACCCAAAGTAAAATTGCTTTATTTCAGTCATATTGGAGGGTTTTTGAGCATGGCCTGTTCAAGGTCATGCCAAAGCATCTCAATCAGATTTTGAGTCTGGACTTTGATTTTGCCACTCCAAAACCTTTTTACGTGGTTTTTTTTTTTTTTCTGTTCTGTTTTTGAGCCATTCAGAGCTACCTCTGAATGGCTCAAAACACACCAGCATGTGTTTTGGCAATGAGCCAAAACACATGCTGGTACTTTGGCTCATTGTCCTGCTGCATAACCCAGTTGTACTTGAGCTTCACAAACTGATGGTCACCTTGCTGGTACCAAAGTGTATCAGCACCTTTGCAATTACCTCAGTTCTTTGTGGCATACATTCAATGGTGCTCTATTGGATTGAGATCGGGTTACTCTGAGTCGAGTGAACTCATTGTGATGTTCAAGAAACCAGTTGGAGATAGACTGAGCTTTATGACACTGTGTATTATCATGCTGGAAGCACCATTAAGGGTGGAAATGGTCAGCAGCAGTACTCAAGTGAGCTGTAGCCTGTAAACAATACTCAGTTGATACTAAGGGGGCCAAAGTGCACCATACTAATATCTCTGACACCAGGAGAAGCAGCCTGATCCGCAGGATGGATCTACAGTATGCTTTCATGTTGTTTATGCCAAATTCTGACCCTACCAGAAAAAATCAGGACTCATCAGACCGGGCAACATTTTTACAGTCTTCTACTGTCCAATTTTGGTTCGCCTTTGTGAATTCTAGCCTCCCTGTTCTTAGCTTACAGGAGTGGCACCTAGTATAGACTTCTTCTATAGCTCATCTGCTGCAGAGCTTTACATGTTGCACATTCACAGTTGCTCTTCTCCATGCCTTGATTATAATGAGTGGATATTTGAGTTGCTGTTGCCTTGTTGCCTGTTGTTGTTATTATCGAAGTAGATAAGCCATTCTCTTCTGACCTCTGGCATCAACAAGGCTTTTTCACTCTGAGAACTGCTGCTCAATGGATATTTTCTGTTTTTTGGACCATTCCATGTAAACCCTAGAGATGTTTGTGTGGAAAAATCCCAGTAGATCAGCAGTTTCTGAAATGCTTAGAACAGCCCATCTGGCACCATCAACCATGCCACATTTAAGGTCACTTAAATCACCTTCCTTCGCTATTCTGCTTCAGCAGGTTCTCCCAATCATGTCTACATGCCTAAATGCGCAGAGTTGCTGCCATGTGATTGGCTCATATGACTCTTGTGTTAAAGATAAGATGTTAATTGCTTAATGCTTAATTAGGCGTCCGGTGACCGGTTATACGTCAGTATATTTTTACACATCAACATAATCTTAAGTGCAAGTTGTACAGACTGCAGGCTTGCATTTAGTACAGTTTGATTACAAAAAATTCCCAAGCACATAAATTAGAACCATAAAAATATATGTCAACATACTGTTTCCTGTTACAAAAACAATCTTGTGCTTTTTGGGTGGCCCACACATCTCTGTGTGTTTCCACCACAGAAAACTCCTGTAGGACTTTGCAGGCTGTTTTCAGACCAGAAAATAGCGCCTAACCTGAAAAACTCTTTGGTGGGACTAGAGGCTGATTGGTTAGACTTGAAGACAGACACAAGTGGCGTGTTTGAAACCCCTGCAAGGCACAAGACAGAAAACTGAAGAGTGAATGGAAAAAATAAAATAAAAAAATTACAGGTCAGAAATACATTGAGGCATTGTGGGGGTTTTTTCCTCTTTTATAACACCACTGATGAAGTCCAGAGAGATTTCTTGTCAGAGAATGTGAGAGACTGTAAAAGAGACAGAGAGTGTGAGCAGGAGCAGTAAAACGTGAATGGAGGGAAGGAGTGACATAAATGAAAACAAAGCAGTGAATGGGAGGAATAAAACACACGTTTCTTATTGCTTAATGGCAGTTATAGTCTATAGCACTAAAAATATGTGTCTACACATCTGCACAACCCTGCAGGAAGGTGCCGCATTGCTGGGTTTTTTGCAGCTGAAGACTAGTCTTCATTCTGTCCACTGTGGCTGCTTTGTGTGCGTGTACACAGACCTGCAGGTACAGAACAGAAAGAAATGGATACAGCTGAGAGACAGAGAGCAGAAAAGAGAATCAGAGACAGACAAGCTATAGCCAGTATGTGTTGCAAACACAGTGAAACAGTGGTTCGAAGGAACCTTTTAACACCCTGAAAAAATTCCCAGGTTGGAAAATTTGCCTTCTTTTTCTTCCACAGCCAAAACTGCTAGGCTACCTGGAGATTTTAAATTGGGCATATGTGTGAATGAAAGGTGAATACAGTGCTGACGTACATAAATAAAATGCTGTGTAAATGTCAATTGTGTTGAGTGCTTTGCATAGTCAGTGAGATTAGAAAGGCACAGTATAACTGCCAGTCCAATCCATTCGAATCCTTACCTCTGCTACATCTTATTTTCTTTTAGAACCTTGTAAGGTGGTTTATTGTAATTGCTCTTCTAACGAGTCATCATCAGATACCAGTGAAAGATGGTTAAAGCAGGCCCTGTTCATAACAAACCATCATAATGTTAGGCTTTTTAGTCAATCTGCATTTTTTACCGGTTTTCCTCCAAATGTGTTGCACCACTTTCATTATCATCACTTGCTAATCATGTGCTTTTTCAGTATCTGACATAAATGATTGAAATACTAAGTGGTCACTAATCAAGGTGGAAAACTAATTATATATTACTGCATGTATTGCAGAATTTTGGATGACACATACAGTAGCTAAGCTTTACGATATAAAGTAAAAAGTTTAATAAGGGTTCATAAAGCTGCATGTGTAACAAATACTATGTATTAATGGTCGCATCACAGTTCACCCACTCACCTGCTTCCGTCCTCATCGAGTAACCAGTGATACCGCTAACAATAAGACTTAGCTTAGAAGAATTAAAAGATGCCACTCACAGATGTGTCACTGCAACATGCTGTGGAAATGAGAGAGCACAAGCAAGCCTGACATCACACAGAGCACAAATGCTTAGAGCAAGACAAGCACCATGCATCATTTTGGATACTTCTGTTAGTACACTTCCTTGTAGTACACTGTCTACATGCTGGCATGCAAGAGTTTGAGCACCCTTGGCTCAAGTTTTGGTTCCTATCAATAAATAAGTGAGTAAAAGATGACCTGATTTCCAAAAGGCATAAAGCTGTCTTCTTATAGGCTTTTCCTGTTTTGTGGGTATCAATTATTAAAATTTTCAGAGTGCTATGCAGCTGCTTAGAGAAGCCCATTGATGCTGATTGCTTAAAGTTTGAGGAGTCTGAGTATTTATAAAGCTTTGAAATTGACATCACCTGGCATTTTCAAATGATAATTGTGAACTTGCTCATTAAGGTCTGAGGCCTCAGCAAAAGTTATCTCAGAGTTGAAGTTCTCTTGGGGTGCCCAAACCTTTGACTGGGATGCCTTTCCATTTATTCATTATAAACCCATACAAAGCAAAAATAAATAAATAAATAATAATAATAATTTTATATATATATATACACACATACATACATACATATGTAAAACAAACAGGTTAATATTTTTCTCCACCTGTCGAAAGATGGGACGTATTATGTGATAACTCAAGAACTGTTTAGCCTATACTTACCAAACTTTAGTTGGCTTATGACCAAAGGAAGGTTGGGATTGCATATGGGGTCACTGGGGTCAAGATCAAGGTCACTGTTACTTAAGATTAAAAAAAAGAACGACGTCTACCCAATAACTGTAAGACAATGAGCAAGGTTAATACAGAGCGGCAGGCGTATTTTGCCACGCTAAGCGGTGCTCTTGTTAATTTCATGCCTTTTGGAGAAGAATTTATCCTCCACTCACTTTGCTGTTTACAAGAACAGACATTAACAGCATCCACAAAATATACTTATGGCTATCGGTAACATCTGACACTATTGTAGTGACTTATATAACTTACATTTGTGTGCTTTTAACACATCAGCTGCCTCTTTGCCATTCACAAGTTTGATATCTAGTTCTACCACCTATAAACTTTTACTTCTCCTGCTCTGGCTTTTTTTTTTTTTCACACATAAATCCTTCTTCTATTTGTAGTCTCCGACACTTCTTCCTGCCTTTAGTCTCTTAAAACCAACTCACACTCAGCTATTTGACCACTCTGAGTACACCATCTGGATACTCATACTGCACTGCATATTGTCATAATTGTCAATGTGAACTTAGATGTGGACTCATACTTGCAATTGTAACTCGGAATTCGAGACACAGCAATGTACTGTGTGTGTCCTCTTTTACGCAGGTGAAGTAGGTGAAATGAGTAAAACTGGAATAAAGGATCATAGTGTACTCACAGTGTGTTTATGGATTGAAAGAGATAAATGTGTTATGCTTAAAATGAGCTTTTATAAGCTGCAGGCTGAAAATGCATTTAAGAAGTAGTCCTCAACTCTTTGAAATCAGTTTGGGAAAACATAACTGACTGGAAATACAAACAGGAAGATTTTTTTTCCACAGTCTTTTGCCATGCTGCTGAAAACTGCTGCCATACATGTAGATTTGAGGGGAACAGCATTGCATCTACCAGTCTTTGTTTAACTGTTAGAAAGAAATTTGCTATCAGAACATCATGAGCTCTGGAATGAGTCAGTCTGTTTGACGTAGCCTCAAGGTTTTGAGGTCCATAAAAGTTACCGTACCTGATTTAAATTTGGCTGTGTTCACCGTGAAGTTCAATATCTTGACTGTTGTGTTGGTGGTGCTGCTATTTTTAAATCTTTCAGTGGAAGTTGCGTTCTGTCCCCTTGCACTTGTGCCTCTGCAGTGAACACTGGAAAATTTAAGGTGTCAAACAGCAATTTCTCAACTTGAGTTTCTTTTTTGGAAGTTGATGAAGTTACAGGTATCCAAATCTGGTCAGTGGTCAAGGTAGTGAGCCACGTTTGTGTTTATATGGTTAAAAAAAATTCCCTTCAGTGTGTTCTGGGCTGGAAAAGATGGAATCCTGCGATGCACCATTGTTCAGATAATTTTTCCTGAGTTTCAAACTCCTCAGGACTTCACAGGCGAACTCACTTTGGCAGTCAAATCCTGGGGGATGCCTTAATGGTGCACAACCTAATAAATATTGAATAAAAGAGACAAGCAAGCGCCTAGTCTTGCTCCTGACCTGACACTCTGCCTTTGGGGTTTAGAAGCTGTGGACTGTTAAAGGTACAGAAAGTAACTGTTTGAGGTTATTTAATAAAAGAAAAAAAATATTGTACTCATACTTATACATTGATTAGTGTGTAATTTTCTCTTCCAATGAAGTGATGTATTCTTATAAACTTTCTTCCTCGCTTCAAGTCTTGTGTCCTTAACTGAAGTCAGGGCTGTAGTATATGAAAACCTCTATAAACATGCTTATTTTTTCCCCAAACTGTCACAATTACTTGTTATCGGAGGATTAGAAATGTGACCCTCCTGTCTTCAGATAGCTGATGAGCCAGCTAAATGACAACAGTACTGTAGCTGGGTGTAAGCTAGCGTTATGTCAGCTAATGTTAGGCTTCTGTCCAAAAAAATGGCACTTTTGGTCTGATGAATAATTTGAGTATATCCTCACCATTGTATGAGAGTTTATTCACTCAAGTCTCAGTGTCAACAGTGTTAGCAGCACTTCAAAAAAAGTTTCACTAAAGCTGGCTAATGGCAGCTAACAAAGCGTAATAGCAGCAAAAGCAGCAGTGCTTACCAACAGAAAAGTTCAGGATATCCTCAGCAACTCAGGTCAGCAATGCTGTCGTTGGACAGCTTCACTGACTTTTCAACTCAGACTATTTTCACAAAGCTTTACATGAATAAATAGACATGGACACCAGCTGAAGTAAACAGAGGACTGATAGCCTACATTCACTACAGATGAACCACAGTCAGAGTTGTTTGTCCTATAGTGGCCACTGTAACTAGGATTATGCACTTGACTTGGGGGGGGGAAACAAAATCCATTTGACTGCAGTCTGACATCTAGTGGTGAGATTCTACTCACTGTACCTTTAAATTGCTGTTTGGTCATACTGTAGCTGGATCAAGTTTTCAGCACCAGCCATGATCCGTGTCACAATGGTCATGGTCATCAAGTAGCAGCCGTACTGGAAACTTTCTGGATAGAATTTTTAAAATGTATTATTTTTTTTATGGATCTATTCCCAGAAACTTTGCAATTATACCTCTTGTATTTGTTTTAGTTTTATCTTACGTGCTGCACTACAATCAGTGAGATGAATATTAATTTATTGTTGAGAAAAAAATTAATAATTGAGGACATGTTGGTTGATCATAGCAGCTTTATTCACACACAGGAGAAATAAGCAAAAACAAATCATATCTTATCAAATGCAGACAATTACTGGCATAACCAGAAACTTTAAGTATCACTGTGAAAAAAGAAAAGAAAAAAAATTGGACTCCAGCTGGACACCGCAAATGTGTCATCCTCCTCTCTGAACATTAATCATGATGCATCTCCACAAGTCCATTTCATCTTCACCTAGTACACTCTACCTCGCCCCCAGCAACTGCAAACACAATAGTGCAATCATTACTGCTCAATGAACTGTGTGTTGACACTATACATCCACTAATGTAACAAACATCTTGCCACATGTACCCACGAAGACAATGACGTTAGAACAAATCTGTTGAATCTAATCTAATTTATTTCCTGTCACTCTGGGCTGAACTGTCTTCATAGTGTATACTAAGCAGTACGTCTGGTCTCATATTAGATCTTACAGGCAGATGAAAGACATTTAAATCAGCATATTGTAAATAAAAGCAGAAATTGTAACAGAGAAAATCATATATATACAGAGAGAGAGAAACTTTTTTTTTGTAATTCTGCAACAAAGAAAGTACACCGTCTGTCTCTTCAAAATTCAAATGCATCAAGACATAACAAAAAATCATAGCTTTTAGCAGGTCTTGAAATTAGGTACAACATCAGATGAACAACAACACATAACATACTAGACATTTATTTGAACATAAACCTAGTCAAATTTCAGAAACAGTGTGTGAACAATTAGGTGCACCCTTACTGCTTCCATTGGAATTAGGAAGGAAAGTAGCAAACAGGAGCTACTAATGAAATGCATTTGATTAATTGATCATCATCAAGTGTGACCACCTCTATAAAAGCAGATGTTTTGGCAATTTACAGGTCTGGAGCATTCAAGTGTGTATTAATACAATGCCAAAGAGGAAAGACATCAGCACTGATCTTGGGAGAAGCAATTGTTGCTGCCCGTCAATCTGGGAAGGGTCATGAGCCCATTTTTAAACAATTTGAAGTCCGTAATTCTATAGTGAGAATGATTATTCATTCTCAGGAAGACTCAAGTCTTTTGTCAGTCAACCCAGGAATGGACATCCCAGCAAATCCACCCAAAAGTCAGATCATGTAATGCTCAGAAAACATTGTAAAAACCACAAGAGCTACATCTAAGACTTTAAAAGTTCAATTTCCTTAAGTTCGTGACAGTAGAATTAAAAGCCTTACCACAGGAGACAGCACCACAGCACATGTGAGGTTTGCAAAGTGGCTACTGAACATTAGACCAATGGAACAGCGTCCTTTGGCCAGACAGTCCAAAGATGTGTGGCCATGTTGGGCAAAATGGTCATGGTGGTGGAGGGGTGAAGCTTTGGGCTTGTTGACTGTGGACTCATCTGTATACTCAGATATTCTAGACTCAAATGTGAGGCCATTGGTCCGAAAGCTAAAGGTTATCCAAAAAAGGGTAATGAACTCAAATGGCACAATGGCAAATCTACAACAGAATGGCTGACAAAGAAAAGAATCAAGGTGATTCAAAGTCCAGCCATCAACCTGACTGAACCACTATGGCATGTGTGTATAAACGTATAAACCACTGCCTCAGACCTCAATGAAATGAAGTAACTGAGCCATAGCTGCAAGTCTGCAAGTTAAATGTAAATCAGTTGGAAAACATATTTATTTATGGTTGCTGAAAAGAAGTCTGTTTGTATAGATGTCTTTGGGAAAACGACTTGCCTCCTGATCCATGACTTCAATAAGCAGTTTTCTAATAGGTTTATGGTCACAATCGGTAGCTCAAGGCATATTGAATACAACATGACGTTCACTTTCTAAATTATGCTCTCCATTAAAATCAAAAGGAATAAAAAGCACTCTATATTACTTTTGGGTGGGCTTACCTATTATATGAGTGTGCAGTGCCCATCGGTTTCTTGGTCAGAGCCTTGCTCTTCAAAACACCATTATGCTGACGGTCCATGCTTAAGACTTCATTGAGCAATGAGTATTTTAGTCCATTTTTTTATCTGCAGTACATGGATTTAGTAATGATTTCAGACGGAAAATACAACTATTTTGAACTTAGAATCGTACACTTATTCCAGCATTATCTAGTAGAAAGACAAACAACTAGTTATTAAACAACTAGCTATTTAACACCCAGAAATATGTCTTAATAGTTATTAGAGACAAAGTGTGAAGCTAAAAAGGAAGCATGATTTGGGGCTGTGCTGCTAATTAGCCAGAGACTTCACTCCAAAGGAATGCCAGTGTTCTTCCTGTAGTTCTAGTAGCGGTTTACTAAGAAGTGCTTCATATCAATCAGTAATGTTTCAGGAATTTTCAGACTCCCAGACTTATTAAAAAACATGCTGTTTATTCTGGCAGTCAGCAGTCACCGTCTCAAGAGTAAATGCTGAGCACATAGAGGGCTTGTATGTTCTTTGGGAAATTTGGGAAGCACTAAAATGTAAAATCAGTGTTTATGCACATTTTCCTTGTTTTTGAAACTGGATTCCCTTGGCTAGTGTTTTATTCTGCAAGATATATTAAAGCTCTGGGATTAGGTACAGTATCTCATGTGCTTGTCCACAGGCTTTTGATGGCACTCTCAGTCACTCTCTCTCCATTTCATGTCTGCACTCTCCTCTCACTCATCATCTTTGAATGCTCCCTGATAGATATCATATATGAGGGCTATTACTTAATTTTTCATTTGCTCAGGCTGTTTTCCCTCAGCCATTACTCTAGCCGTTTAAGCTGTGATTGCTCTTGACATTTTAATAAGAAACTTTCCTGTGCTGACCCTAAGGTACCCACGCTATGTGTTCCGAATCACAAAATGTAACAGAACCCAAAGTGCAATTGTAAACAGTCAAAGATTCACCACAGTGTTCTCATCTAGAGCCAGTTTCTGTAGTTTTTGCATTTGTTGAGATTGTTGAAATGTAAATGAGTCAAGTTACTGGTGTCTCTCCTGCATGTGTTCGCAATCCTTTGTTTTCCTGCGATACCTCGATGATAGCGAATGGGTCTGTGAGGCCCTGTTTTCACGGCGTCGTTTTGATGCGTTTCGCCCTCCCGTCTACACGACAACGGATCTGAAAACCGGTTCCAGAGTGGAGCGTTTCCGAAACGCACCGCCTTCCGTTCTCGTGGAGACGCTGAGAACCGGCTCTTTTTCGAAATGGGGGCACTTGGACATGCGCACTATGGTTGCAGCCGCCACAGTGAGTCACAGGTTGCAGCCGCCACAGTGAGCCACAGCCTTTCCATAATTTTGGACGTCTTGTAATTCAGTGTTGTTTGCAGCAGCAATTCCACCTCATCGTCAGTCCACACGAAACCTCTCACGTTGGCCATTTTGGGATCAATGACCGCATGTAGAAATTGCCGCGCATCCTACTGTCCCTCCGCGCATGCGCGTATCGCACAAACAAGGTGGGCTAAATAAAAACAGCGCCAACTTGTGGCCTGGCAATGGGAACTACACCGTTGTCACCATTTGAAGCGGCGTCGTGTAGACGCGGATCGTTTCCACTTCGGCTTCGTGGAAACAGAAGCCCGGAAACGCATCGAAACGACGCCGTTTCCAGGTGAAACGGCTCGTGGAAACGAAGCCTGAGTCACACAAATACACAC
>VOQJ01043132.1:0-27760 GCA_015052665.1 Apistogramma diplotaenia
CGGGCATGACTGTATATATATATATTTTTTTTTTTGTTTGTTTGTTTGTTTTTTAACATTTTCGTCTGGGGACTACAGATGAAAACTAGCCTTCTGGCTAATTCTGGCTTTTTTAACTCATGTCTTATCATGTGTTTTATCAAATTGCATTGTCCCTTTTAAATAAATAAATCAAATCAAAAAAAAAATCAGGAATATATGAAAGGATAGGAAAGTCCATTAAAAAGTATAATTTAGATCCTGCTGTATGCTGTCATTTTGCAGTAGAAGAAAGTGTGAGTAATAATATGGCATTACAACATGAAAATAAACTCAGTCATGACAATATACACACCTCACTATATACAAATGTATTATAACAATGTGCAATGTATTGCACTGCATACAGCAGTTACATGTGAGCTTTTATAAAAACAGGAAGGTGTTTTATACAACGTACAGTTTGCACACTTTATTTTGTACCATGTTTAGTCAGTATATGGTATCTGCAATTCTGTTATTTAATTTTAATAAGCACATGTTGCTTTCTGCTCTATGTGACAAATATCTCATTCTTGTTTCTCTATTTGTAGTTAGTTGTATCCTTTCTTCATTTCCTCAATATAATAATAGAATACAAATATTCCTAGTATTGTGGGGAAAAAAATTCTGTTCAACATATAGGAACATTTCTTTGTTCAAGTTAAACAACCACTAGATAGAACATTGTACAGGAGATGAAATATAACATAAACAAAAAAAATGTCAGAATATGAATTTCAGTGTCTTAAAGCTGAAGAATAACAAAGCTTTGTCTGGACTGAGCAGAAGCTGCCGTATTAGTTCAAAAGACACAGAGGAAAAAGTGATACTTTACAGTTTCAGCCTTTGATCACTGCCAAATAAATGTTGAAGGTATTTAAATTCAGGTACCAAATCCACCAGCTGAAAGAATGGACGGCATCTAAAAGGTAGCTTAACGTTAGCTAAGTTGGGTGCATTCAGATTGAGGCTTTTTGAAAGCTGCTGCATGCGAGGCACACAGTGACTGAATCCTTGTGTTAGTGAGCTTTTTAAGCCCTTTGAAGTTGGCTGTACAATCACAATGTGCTTTTCTTGTGCACCACACAGTTTAAATGTTATTAGTTTGGGAACACCTACTGAATGCAATCTTGAGGCATACTGTTTGGCAAACAACAGTGAAAATGAATTTGAAAGTATTTGGAAGGATCTCTCTGGATGAATGCAGCCTGAGGCTAACTTTGTAGTTTGAATCTTATCTGCAACAAAGCCCCCTCTTTGGTCCACAGACAGTATACAGATTTGAGGCCTTGTCTCTTACATTTAAACTGTATTTGTCCTACTTTTGGTTGTATTTAGTGTTATCACTGAAATAAACTTCATTTTATCTTTCCAAAGGATCTTTCAATACGTTAAAGAATGTGACGTAGCATTTTTTATACATTATATTGCTGATTCGTAGTAATGACATAATCTGCTCTCCTTGGGTATCAGCATATTGATCTGAACCCTGGCACCTGCTGACACAACAAACATCCAATATATACACGTCTTTGATTTCTGCTGAGACCACAAAGCCTTGTGTCCGTTGGCTTCCTGAGAAACCAAGATGGAAACCAAGCTATCAGATATTGCTCCTGTGGTTCTCATGGAGAAAGGATTTTCTGTCGTCTGCATCAAAATACATGATGTGCGTTCATGTAGGGGTTATCCCCCACATCCATGTACCTGCAGCATGTTTATTTCTGGCTCAAAGTGAGCTTGGGAGGATGACTGCACCTTATTATGACTGATCCACATACTGTATAGTACAGCAATGAATATATCTTAACAGAGGCCTGAAGGTCTAACAAATTTCTGCCCATTTGATAAACAAAACTTTGTTTTTACGTTTTAAAAAACCTCAAATAATTAAAGCTGTGATTTTGTTTTGGCTTAGGGCAAATATATTACCATCTACAATAACCCAGACCCATCTGAACACACGTGTAAGAAAAGTTATCACTGTATAGAGTAGTCCGTCCGTCCGTCCGTCCGTCCGTCCGTCCGTCCGTCCATCCATCCATCCATATAAATGTGCTAACCACTGCATTTTGTAGTGTCAGTGCAGCATCCAGTTGTGTAGTCAAAGATAATGCTAACGTACGCACAGTTTGCCAACCATAGGCAGTATAAAAGATGGACGTAGTTACCATAATGTCATCTGTCATGGTGTGTCATAAAGTCTCATTATGAAGCCTCATGATGACCACTTTTGCCATTGGTGCCATTGAGCCCCCCAACCCTTTCAGACACACAACATGAACGATTTTGATCTTTTTATGTTTAATTATTTGTGAGTGCAGTTTAAAAATAAGACTGTTTTGTTATCACAGCAAGTCTTGAATTACTCATTTAAGTTTTGCCCGACTAACTTCAGGCTGCGTTCACACTGCAGCCTGAAGTGACCCAAATCTGATTTTTTTTTATTTTGCCCATATGCGACCTGTATCTGATCTTTTCATGCCAGTCTGAACAACACGGATCAGATTTTTTCAAATGCGACCCAGGCCACTTGGATATGTGGTCCTAAATCTGATATGTATCAGATTCACACAGGAGATCACATACAAGTCGCATATAGTTGGAAATGTGAACGACCACACAAAAAAAAAACAGATTTCACAAAAAATCGGATGTAGGTCACTTCAGGCTGCAGTGTGAACGTAGACTAAATTCAGATCAGCCTTTTGTGTGTTGGTCATTTTCCAAATGACTTTACAAATAGGAAATTTGCAGAGTGCCCTCTAGTGGCAGCTTGCTTTTTAAAGCACACAAAAACATTCTCACATGTGAGGAGGAGGAGTGGGTTTGACTTTGAAACCACCCACTCATTGGCTAACAACTTGTTTCTGGTTTTTATGACCTGTGTTTCTAGTTTTTTGGTTTTATTTAATTTCTTGTTGTTTTTTTTCTCATTCTGTCATAACCCAGTGCAGCTCAAATCTCATGTTATACCAAGTTTGGTGTGATACAGACTTTGCCAGGCATGAAAATTAGTTGACTTACATCCGTTACGTCCATGAAGATTATAATTAGACATCCAAACCATCAGCCAGGCCTGCTCAAGGGAAAATTGCTTCCATTAAGTCAGGTTTGCTGTTATTCAGCACCCAGGGTGGAGCGACAATTAATGGATACTCTGGCCGTTGGTTGTCAAAACCCCTGCTGAGTGTTCCATTCAAAGGCAAGGGGAAGTGCTAGAGTGGTTTCATAATTCATGGTTTATTTTCAAATATGTTTCTGCTGCATCTCCAGAATCTGGTTTAAAAAGATTTAAGAAGAACTTGAATTACTTTTTAAATTTTAAGTGATCTTCACCTGGAGTACCTTTTTAGGTTAGCATGGAAAAGGTGAATCCGTTACTTTAATTCATCTACGTGCGTGTTCCCATTGACACAGTTCTTTCTGGCAAACTTTAAAATTACAAATTCTTTTTGCCATGCAATTTTTTAAAGATATTTATAATGTGGCTTGAAATGATATTTCTGCCCGTCTTTGGTTAGTGTCAAAGTTATCTCCACACATTCATTTAGCATATTGTATACATACTATATTAAGCCATAAGATGTGAGGAGGATGTGATGGTGGGTAACACAAAGTCGCTGTTAGGAGAATAGAATTGGACTTCTTTGTGGGGCCACTTTTACTCAATATTAGGCAAGTAGTTATTTTTCTTTGCAGTCATAAATGAGTTAGATTTAGGCACCAAAACAGTCTATGCAGAATCGCTGACATTTTCAAGAACAGTTTATAGTTATTACCACTATTTTGGCAGCTACTTCTGAGCACAGTGACACTGTTCGAGGCTGGAAACAGTGGTGTTTGAATGTATTAACTCTTCACCAGTGTTCACGTGGCACTGAAGGATCAGGTTTAAATTCCCAGTTAGGAGAAAGCTCTCAGAATATATTCCGGAGCCCTCTAAAAGTTCAATGTGCTTTTCTAGCTGTCAGGAATGTTTAGGAGTTCAGCGTAAACGGGTTGCTGCATTCATTCGCTCCTCACGGCAGTTAGCGTCTCCTGTCATCTATCTGAAGGTGTAGGCATGCACCATTTGCAGTTGATCAGCTTGGTGTAAAACTAGCAGAAGGCAAAGACAGTTGGGTAGAAGTGCACTGTAAGGGTGCTAAATATGCTGGCACCTTAGTGCACACAAACCGGTGTGCCTGATGTGTGGCAGAATAGTCCAGGAACACTACATACAGACTAAACCAGCATGAGACTATGTGTACTGTGTATATATATATAGTCATTGAAATATAGCCTCTCTTTTTCTACAAGTGCTGCGTGATTTACTTATAGCAGAAAAATGGGGGATTTTTTTCATTACTTGTTTTCCACAAGGTAGCTGTGATAAAATTAGTCCAATTAGACTTCCCCTTAAGCTCTGTAGCATACTAATGCAGGCCGTCCCTCAGGATCTCTCCCAGCAGCTGTTTTGGAAACAGACTAAAGGCTGATCAGCCAGAGGTAATGCACTCACAAAGGCCATTTGTCAGTGTTTTACAGCCATCCTTATGTTTATAATGTTTGAGGGAGGAGAGTGGAAGGAGGTCATAATCATCTTCTCACCTTTTACCTGAAACCTGTAATTTTTTTTTTGAGTATTAAAGGTTGTTTTAGCAGTGCAGCTGCAAAAGCACAATTATTATGTGCTGTACAAGACGCTGCAATTTGAGACAAGCTTCTGAGATGTTGCCCCTATAGCTGTGCATTATAAAACAATAACACATTCAACATAAAACACGGCTCATTGCTCTCTGACCTAAAGTTGAGGGGCAGCATTTTCTGTGTAAACAAACATGAATTTATTATTTATTTTGAAGAAGTCACTTGTGCAAATGTTGAGCGCAGCTGCCTCGGACAGTATCGATTACAGCGATTAACATCAAAGCTCAAAAGAGCTTCTCAGAAGATCTTAATTACCAGTAAGTGACGATGAGCTAACAGGCCCCATGTCTGCATCTGTTTATATTTTCCTGTCTGCTTATTATTTTGTATAAGCAATTAAATGCAGAATAAGCTGAAAAGCACTGGTAAGATTAAACCAAAAAACTCTTATAAAGGTATTGACAAACTAAAGAAAAATCACTCTAATGGAATTAGAAGACGAGTTTATTAACATAAACAGTATACCTAAATAAGAGTCATTATTACTTTACATTGTTATAACATATTTATGCAATAAGGAGAAAGTAATGCTGTTTGATCAGAGATGTTTGTGTTAGAAAACAGTGTAAAAAAATGTAGTTTTTTTTTTAAATCTACGTAAGATTCTCCAATAATTTGTGTTTTTGTAGCATGCAATCAAGTTATTGCAGGTAATGTTGTACGTTGTAATTTTATCTTTTTTTTCCCCACTGAACAATAATTATGGTTACATTAAACCTTTCATTTGCCCTCTCTCGCCAAAGACTGCTCTTTGCTCTGTGCAGCTCAGCTGTACCTACATTAGGAGGTAAGAGGGAAAAAATCCAACCTGGAATTAAGGAAATGGGCGATGTCTCCCCTTCAACGTGGGTTTGACTTAATAGGCATAAAAAAGTTGCCTGGTTAGTGTTTTGTTTCTTATTGTTCAGGGAATCTGTTCTTTTTTTTTAAGTGCTGCAACAAACCACAGGCATTCAACAAGAAAAGCAAAAATATGAATCTTCTTTGGGAAAACAAAGGAAACGGGAATGTTTCAGCAGTCAAACTATTTTCTGTTTCTGCCAAACATCCAAGTCCACTGAGTCATTCATGCGCTATCTCAGAAACACAAAAGCAGAGACTCCATTCTTCTTGCTTTGGGAGAGAGTTTGCACAAATCAAGTCAACCATCCAAGATCAGAGAGTATTCAGATGAATGTGTATTCTGTTTTTTTTATATACCTTTGAGTCTTGCATGTGCATATGATCTATGAATACTGAGCATCAGGGAAAAATACTTTTATCTCCGCTTCAAAATGTCAAACTCAAAAGCAATTGGGGCTACACAGGCGTTCAGCTTTGGTAATATTGAATGTCATTAGGAGTGAGGGGAGGGAGTAAGTTAAAAAGGAATGAAAGACTCGGTAAAGAAAGACGGCTCGAGTGAGCATGTGTTTGAGAACGAGGGCGATGGAGCATGATAGAGGATAGAGTAAGAGGGTTGGCTAAGCAACCTTGGTGCAATTTGTCTTCATGCAGCTGGCCCTTTGCAGCGTCCTCCAGGCAGAGGCTATTTTCCTGGACAAGCTTGTTGCCTCCAGTGCAATAGGTGATTTACCTCTTGCCGTGCCACTGACCAACATCCCATTCTGAGAGCAGAGGAGAGTAAATCAAAAGTCTGGACCTTACCGTTAATCACTAATTACAGGTTGGACGGTGAAGGTTGATCCTTCCCTGGGGGCTAAGTCCCCCGGGCCTCAAATCAGACCAAAAAGAGGAGCCGGTGCCACTTCCTCCACTGATAAATCTTTAACACGGGAGGTGCTGCACAGTAAAGTGTTTGAGCCGGGCTCTGACTCCCGTTCCTCTGAGGAGTTTCTCATTCCGGTCGGATACTAGCCATCGCTTCATTCTTCCGTCCTGTCCTTGCGCCATCAAATAGCTAAAGCCTGCCTGGCTGTCTGTCTGCCCACTTTCTTCTTAAAATTCTCCCAATACCGTCACACATTTCTATCCCCCCAGGATCAGCAACAAATCGAGTTTGTTGCTTTCAGCGTATTCCAGGAGCATTAAGATACAAGGGTGCTGTAATTGAATGGTTAGGGAGGACATTATTGAAGGAGATTTTTGTCAGTGTATCCACCCACCACCACCTCAGCACCATGTAGAGCACCAAGTAGCTGCTTGGAGTGTTGATCCGCTGGCTGTATGTTATCAGTGTCAGGGGGAGGTGGGGGAGGTTTGCAGATTAGCCATGAGTGAATGATAGAGAATCCACTCCTTAATTCGTTGCTTTCTGCATCAGGGCAATTTTATTGTTTTCTTTTTCTTTGCTTTGTTTTTCTACTTGTTTTCCTGATTGTGTTTTCTGGACATTGTGCAATTTGCCTGACATCTTGATTGCTTGATTTCGGGTTGCTGTGACTATAGTTTAACATAAAGTACCCTGAGCATCAACCCAGCTTTTTCTTAAAAACTTCGATTCAATCAAAGTTGAAGTCAAATTAATACCCATTGATGACACTTCACAGGAAGATCAAACATAAACCTGCAACTTAATTTCACAAGAAGTCAAGATCTTGTGTGAAATTGTAATAAAAACAGAGATTTCTCAAATTATGAAAAGAAACAAATTTTATTGAAAGTAGTATAAAGGGTACATATTAAATGTTTAAACTGAGAAATGTAAAATGTTTTTCTCTTTTTTGGACTCTCGGGCATTTTGATTTACCTGCTAAGAATATCCGAGGAAGTCAGGACAGGAGGAACGAAGGAGCGGACAAATTGTGTACTTCTTAAACTCTTGGTAGAACATCAGAAAACCAAAACTTGGTGAACCTGCAGAAACGTGTCTTTCAGATGGTGTCATTAAAAACAGATGCGTACTTTCTGTTCTGAAAGCTTATAAGCATTTATTGCTGGTGACACTAGCTGCAGCTTCAGTTTATGTTTTCATTGTCATAGCCTGCAGTGTCCTAGAGGAAACCCAAAGAAGGTGCACCAGGTCAGAAGTTGCATCATACTTTTGCAGGGTTGTGCACCGGGAGTTTGCTCTCCCAGGATCAGGAAGCCAAATCTGAGTTCTGCTGTAATGTCCTGAGGCTCCTGAGACAGAACATGTGGCACAAATGACCTGTGCCATTGGGCCATTGTGTACCTGAACACAGTTCACTGAAAACGTTGAATATGTTTGGGCTTTCCAGTACAATCTTTACTCTCCATCAAGCCTCCACATTATTTTTAGGTAATCACCACTTTGTTCTATGTCCCAAAATAAAATTCAAGCTTAGGAGTTGTTGTTTAGGAAATCAAGTGGTGATCTAAATTAGTACTGCTACACAAAAAACTACCCTTGTTGCAACTTTAAGGTACAGTTTTAACTCTTGCATGTGCACAATGCTCAGTGGATCTGCAACTTTGTACCCAAGAACCAGTAGGGTGACAGGATCATCTTTCTCTGACTTTAGGATACCTTAAGTGAAGGTTCAGTGTTATCATCATGCCAGATTGTCAGTGTCCTCCAGATTATAATATTTGGCCAGTCGAGTAAGTTTACAGTGTTAGTTCAGGTTATCTGCTCTTGGCAGTGGATCTACTTTATTATTACTAAATAAAAGATGAAGACAGCAGCATATCTCTAATCCCTGAAATAGACTTTTCCTCGTTAGAACTTCAGTGAACCTGACCTAAAGGTGGCCATCTGCAGCCACACTGCAAGAAATACACTTTTAATTGCATGTTGTAAAACTAGTTTTTGCTATCAAATATTTTTCATTTCCCCTAAGACTTTATTTCTTTCCATCCATGACAGCTTTCATATCACCCCCGCTGACAGTTGTCACATCTTTATTACATACAAACAATTTTTAATTAATCAAATATGTTCCATCAAATGACTGTCATATTCTGGTGTCCACAGGGAAGGTGTTCCAATCAGTTATGAAGCTGGTTATTGTTTTTCATGTGTCATGTAGCTTTTTCCAGATCAAAACAAGTGACACGTTCATTCTGTCTGTGCAAGGCATCACATGACATGTTATCATTTCATCATCAACGAAAACCTGATTAATGAACAAATAACTCGTGTTTTTCTTCATGTACGTTTGAACAAGGCTACTCTATTCATCTTGAGTATGCACGTTCAAGATGATTTATTAGCAAAGAAGTACTTTAATTTTCAAGTACCAGAGGACAGTACTGATGACAAAATAATCAGGAGCCCAGCTTACAGCTGCAACGTTTAATATGAGCATAAAATCAAAAGTTCATGTGCGCCATGCACATACAGTAGCTTTAATATCAAAATATACAGTATCAGTCAAAAGTTTGGACACACCTTATAATTTAGCAGTTTTTCATTGTTGTAGATCAATGCTAAAGTCATCCAAACTATGATGAAATGCATATGGAATCATTTAGTAAACAAAAAAAATGTTCAACAAACCTACGTTTTGTATTTGAGATTCTTAAAAGTAGGCATCTCTCGCTTAGACGACAGCTTTGCACATTTTGGTATTTTCTCAGTCAGCTTTATGACGTAATCACAGCTGTGGCTGTCAAGAGTTAATGTGTTTAAGACCATCAGGTGTGCTGTGAAGAGGAAGAGTTGGTATACAGTGAATAGCCCCATTTGAGTCACGTTCTAATCCATATTATGGCAAAAACTACTCAACTAAGTAAAGAAAAATGACGAAGTTTCATGAAGTTTGAAAGCCATCGTCAAGGTTATTATGATATGATGAACCTGGCTCTCCTCAGCACCGTCCCAGGATAAGTTCATCAGAGTTACCAGCCTCAGAAACCGCAAGTTAACAGCACCCCATATAAGAGCCCACCAAATGCTTCAGAGTTGAGAAAGTGAATGGCTCGGGCCAAGGAACCCCAGTTAGACCAGTAGAGATCTGTCCTTTGGTCTGATGAGTCCTATTGCCATGTCTTTGTAAGATGCAGAAAAGGTGAGTGGATGGTTTGTGCTTAGTGGGACCATCACACACACAGGCTACGTACTGTAATGCTATTTAACCAAGAAAGAAGGTGATTGAGTCACCTGATCTAAACCCAGCTGAGATGGTTTGGGATGAGTTGGACCGCAGAGTGAAGGCAAAGCAGCCCCCGAGTGCTCGGCACCTCTGGGAACTCCTTCAAAAGCATGTCGGGTGGCAGCCTCATGCAGCTGCTGGAGAGAAAGCCGAGAGTGTACAAAGCTGCAAACAAAGGAAAAGGTGTCGACTTGGAAACTTTACTTAACACTTTTACTGTAAGTTTACTACATGACTCCTCATGGGTTCCTTCATAGTCTGCATGATGTCAGTATTAATTTTCAATGTAGGAACAAAAGAAGAAGATAAAAACACTGAATGAGAAGGTGTGTCCAGACCTGCCGTGCATTCTGCCTGATGATGCATGCTGTGATGGAGCAGCATCATTCTGTTCCATAATAAAGGACAGATCCACGGTCACGTCTAAAGAGCAGAACTGTGGCAGCACTGGCCCCGTCTAAAATTTACTTATAAATATCATTACAAGCATATAAATATAGAAACAAATAGAAGACCACATAATACGCCTCACAGTGATTTGGTCCAGGGCTTATCAGCTAACTTCTTTACCTTAGACCAGGTTGTTAAGTGGCTGCTGGAGGTTATCAGTCATTAGGTGCCATTGGTCACAAAGAGGTATACGGTTGGTGAGCCACTCGCCAACTGGACTGGGAATACAAATTGTTTCATAAGTAACCACAGGGTGCCAGTGGGTTGCATTTATTGGAAAGAAGGCAGGAAGGCAGTAAGAGAGTGCAGGGCAAAGATATGCACCCAGGCCTCTGGGTCACTGAATCAAACCAGCGAGCTATATTACCAGCTCAATTTTTTAATCACTTTTTCATAGTTTGAATAATACAACACATTCTGGAAAATAAAAACTGCAGCCTCCTTAATTAGAGCAGAGTTTGTTCAACACTTCACTAACAGTATAAACATTTAAACTTAGTTATTCTTCACTCGGAAGAAAGGGCTCTTATTAATCCTCTAATTTTGATGTAATCCTGGCAGTGATTTGCCTGGGCTTAAGTAGGTTTCATTGGGCCAAATGTAAGATTAGAAAGTCTTAACTTGAAGCTTTCCACTCAGAAGAAGTATGAGTTTTCTCGCCATCGCAGTGAGATTGGCTCGGATCTGACACGCTAGCCAAGTTCATAGTTCAAAGACACAACAAGTGGACCAAACATAGCAAATGAGTGAGAAGGTTAAAAAAAATCAATCAGCAGTCATTGGTACAAGGGCCACAGGAGTCATGCTGTAATTGAAGGTGTTCTCATCCTCATTCTCTGGGCTGTGGCGAGTGAACACTGTTGGACCTGCTCTTTCATTAGGTTTTGTATTTCATGCCCTTAGGAGCAGAACAAATTGAGTCTCTGTTTCCTTTTGCTCCATTGCTCATTACCCAAGAGAAAGATTAAAAGGCATTCTTTCACAGGCTGCATTACATAATATCAGCAAAGAATGGATGATTGTACCTTGTACTCATCGTCTCTTCAAAATAGTGGACACACAAAAGGCATTAACCAACCAGAACCATGGTGACCTCTCGCCTGAGCGGCGGCCTCATCAGAAACAGGTTTTCAAAACTTTGGCGTGTTGCAGAAATACTGAAGCAACTCTGGCTGAGGTGAGGGGTTGTTTCCACGGGGAACCTCTCTGCACGCAGAGGGTTTTTTTTTTCTTTCAGTGTTGCTTTCATCAGAAAGCATGTACTCCTGGGCTTTAACAACAGCATGGAGAGCCCGGCGTGTTTTAAACTCAGAACACTGAGCATGTTAAAAATATTCCAGCTTTAAGTTACAAAGCAGCACGCTTCGGTTGAGATTTTAGTAGTCGGCCGAAAAAAGTAGCACCGGTGCCTCCCCAAAGTGTCAGGTTTGTTCTTTTAGCTAACAGAGAAACACATAGGGGTGGACACGGGCTCTGCAGAGAGGCTGGGAAAGCAGGACTTCCATTATAGTACCGGCACATAAATTATGCAAAGTATTTACAGAACGTTAAACTTAATTCCTTCTCATTACTGTGCAAAATGCAATAATTACGCCGCCTCGTGTATATTTAAAAAAGGAAAAAAAAAACATCTGGCTTTATAGCACAGTAGCAGCTAATTGAGACACCCTTGCATTGTGTATTCTTATTTTTATGCTTCATTAACAGAAAGATGTGAGAAACCATGCATTTTGAAGCATCTCAGAATGAAAAGTCAACGAACTCTTAAAGTTACATTTTTCAAAAACATAAAGACAATCTTTGTACCTTTTTTTCTCCCCTAAATCTCACCCACAGATGCGTACCTGCTCACCCTTCCAGATGACCAGAAAACCAGCGTGACAACAGTAACGGTTGGCCAGAGTGCTGTGCTGACCTGCGCCATCACAGGTGAACGGAGGCCTCCGATACTGTGGAGGAGGAACCATCAATATCTGAACTCCTTGAACCTGGAAGACATCAATGTAAGAGCTGACTGTTACTACTGTGTAATTACTTTTTTCTAAGTGGATACAGGTCTAATTATTGCATTTTCACAGCAGCAATGTGCAGTTTTTGCAGTTTCAAAGCTGCTGGAAAAAAAAAAACCCTCCTATATTTTCTTCTCATGATATCTCAGCTTTATTCTTTTGGCAGTGGCTCAGATCGTCGGCACATTTTATTTGACTGTTGGCGCCGGCTTTGTGTTGTAGGCCTGACAGTAATCCAGAATGTCAGTTTGTATTCCTGGTGTCTGTGTTTAGAGACTGCTGGGAGGGACAGGGATTTCAGAAAAAAGAAAGAAGATGAAGGGGGGATACCAAAGGGGTTCAGCCCTAGAGGAAGGACCTACTTTTTACAACTTGGTGAAAGACTGCATGTGCCTGTGTGTCGGCGTTTTAATCTGTATGCACGGTCCCAGACAGCCCTCTGTGTCACTTTCATCCACATCAAAAGCAGCACGGATACTTAACGTGGCGAGGTACAGAGAGAGGTACAGAGGCACAGCTCCTCTGCTTTACCCTTTTCCTCTCCATGTGTCAGGGCTGACCAAGATGAGTGTGATACTGCGGTGCATAATTAAGTCAACACTGTCGAAGAAGATAAAGGGAAACCCAGCGAAGCCGCTAATGTAACATTAAATCTTGATGACCCTTAAAATGAGTAAGAGGCGCCCAGCTGTCGCCAGTCATCCTTGGCACCATCAACTGGCTTTAAACTAGTGTGCTGGTTCTGGATGTTGGTGATGTGCGATTCTTACAGAAGCAGTGCCAACGCCGAGCACAAGTCCGATTATTTCTTAAAAATGCTGTGGATAGCTTTCAAAGGGGAGAAAGAAAGTGAGATGCAAGGTTTTGTAAGGTCAACTGAGACTTTGATGTGTTTCATAGATTTTTTCCAAGAACTGTTTTACTACTTTCTCTTTTTTTAAGCAGATTTAATAGAGCTAGTTTTTTGTTTCATGTCCTGATATTGCCTGAAGACGCGCAGAGTTCGGCGTCCCAACGAGGGGTGGTCTTTGTCTGCGGTCATGTGATTCCCACGTGACCGGGATCAGATCCTGCTCAGGCGTATTTTCAATTCAAATGTGAGCTCAGGGATGGAAGCGCTCTCTGTGTTCACTGTGTCTACAGACAATGCAATAAAAGTGACCTGTTGTAAACTTGTTGGACATTACTTTTAGGTTTTACATCAGAACTTAAAAAAAAATAAAGAACTTTTCACCTTTTCCACTCGTAAATTTTTCCCCGGTATTGCGAGAATGGGGAGGAGAACAGGCTGTGCTGGTAATCAATCAGACCTCTGCCTTTAGTGGTGTGCAAACATCTCACTCCTGGAGGAGGCATCAAAATTTGATGTTAGTCCACAGAACTCGTAGTTTGAGTTCTGCTTCATGGAGAAAACAGAGTTGAAAGACGGCCTCAGCCAACAGTTTGCATTTTAATCAAACCTAACCGGCTCTGGTGCCCCAGGGCTTCATAGTACTTGTGGTAAATGTTAGCACATAAATTAAACTTGGTGTGCCTCTTGCTCTATTGTACACACAGCATGCTGGATTGAAGCCAGTGTCACTTCATGAAGTGAAACTGAACTTGATGACTACAAGCACTAATCTGGCTCTTCAGACTGAGAACGTGATGCAGTCTGATCCTCTCGGGTGTGTGATTGTCAGATTAGATTTTTTTATTTTTTTTTACGCTACCCAACAACACCCAAGTTTGTAACCTCTGCTGGTGCACAGATTACTCCCTCACTACCACTGAACACTGGCAGCAAGTCAATCAGCATGAATAGTAACAGCCTCCTGCTTTTCAACTGAAGATTGTGTGCGAACCACGCAACATGAAGAGGAGCTTCCAGTGGAACGGGAGCGGCTCATTCCACATTTATTTTTGGCCCTCAGACATCCAGTCAATCATTGTTGTTCTTTCCAGAGAAGAGAATGGATTTTGCCTGCTTTTGGCATCCACGAGCTCTTTCCAAATTGCCTTGCAGACAATTTCTGTATAATTGCTGTCTGTTAATATTTGTGAGCATCTGATGCCAGCCTTAATTGGAGTCATATTCCTGTGAGTACACATGGGGAGGTTTATGCTGTGTAATCTTGCAGGCCTTCCCAATTTTAGAACGTTGTTATTTTAGATATTTTTTTTTCCTCGGGCTTAGTGAATTGCACATTAATCCCAGTGGGGCGCTTGTATCCTGGAGTTCAATAGAGCCTCTCTGAATTTTGACAAAGCAGCTTACTGTAATTCCGTGAAGTTGACAGTTGCTGGCTATTGCATCATCATCCAAGGCTGTCAGTATTTCAATCCTCCCTGAGTGACCGAGCCAAAGACACAGTTGTGTACTGTGCACGTCTGTGTGTGTGTGTGTGTGTTTGTGTGTGTACCTCCATGTTTGCTTTTGGGGCTGGTGACTCTTGGGTTCTGGCAATAGTTCAGATGATGACATTTTGTAATTTTTTATTTTTTTAAAAAGTTTGAAAATCCATCTATTTGAAAGTGTATCAGGAGGGAGTTTGCACAAAGCATTCATCAGCAACTTTCACAGCGATAAGTCCTACTTAAACTAGCGAACTTTACAGTAGAAACTTATCCCGTTAGGGCCAAAATCTTTGAATCAAATCATAGAAAACACGCGCGTGTTTAAAAATAGACGTGTTTTGAAGACGGACACCGAAGCTTCAATAGGAGCAGATGAAATACAGGAAGCAGAACAAGCTTATGTGAGTCATTGTTCCTCTGCTTTCTGATCACATCCATTGAAGTAGGTTTTTATCGTTTCTTTTTAGCCAAATGCAACATTAAATTGATGTGATTATTTATAGTTTTTATATTCAGCTTTGATAATTGTGAAGAATGATTTGTACTGTACTGTTTTAAGGGGGAGATTCAGTCAAGTTGTGATAACACACTGCAGATAATACATGAAATTACTGAAATTTAATCTCCTGTTTTAAAATAATTATAAATATGCATTTTTAGCTAATTAATCATGTGATCTTGAAGCTTAAGAGTCACACTCGTACTCTTACAGTTTGTACTGGATGATATGCTGCTGAGTCAGCGTTCAAAATGTAAAGTTTTCTTAAGTAATGCCATTACTAACCACTATGAAAAGAGAAAAAAATCTCAAATTTTCACATTTGAGGCCAGTAAATTGGTGGTGGTGCAGCGGTTAGCATTTTTTACTAACCCTCAGTGGCGCCGCGGTTAGCACAGTTGCCTGGTTCGAAGCTCCTGCTTCCCAGAAAGTTGATTCGCTTCATCTGGATGCAACATTTCCAGGGGGAGAAACATTTCATCACTCATCCAAATGTTCATTGTTCATTCTCAGCTGACTGCAGGTTTCCCCGGACTTATCGACAGTAGAGTTGCATAACAATCAAAACTACCACCGTTGCATAACAATGAGCCACGAGATCCAGGAGAGAAGGACAGCTGTCGAGCCCACAGGTATCAGGAATGTGGCAACAGTCGAGTTCAAAACATTTCATCTCTGTGGCTTTCAAACCCCAGAAGATGCTTCACCACTTCAACCATCCCCTGGCACAAACAGCAGTACAGTGCACGTGGTTAAGAGTACCTCTGACCTCTGTCACCATCTTACAATGCTGGGATTTCAGTGATTCCCTAGTTCTCTGGAAAAAAATACTTATTACATATGATCGATCAGGAAACTGATCTCGCGGCTCATTTATATGCAGTGGTAATAATATCAGTTGTGCTATGATTATTGAGTATGCATCATAACAAATGTCCTGCTTGTGTGCGAGTCTTCTCCTTGTGGAGTTCTTCCACTTGCACCTGTTTCCTCACACAGTACACAGGCATGTTCGTTAGGTTAATTAGCAGTTTTTCTGTGTCTGTCAGCCCTGCAACTGGCGATGTGACTGCTGGCCTACGACAGCTGGTAGTAGGTTGTAGACCCTGTTTGGATAGGTGCTTAAGAAGATGGATGGGTGCAAAAAAAAAATAGTGTCTTAATTATTTGTTTCACTTGTTTGGTTTAGAGTCCATCACTTTTATTCGAGCTTTGATTAGAAATAAACCTCTAAATGTTTGACTTGTGTCTTCCCTCCAACAGATCCCGTCTCAGGTAGGAAGTTTTGGTTTTTTGGTTTCACCAAACTTGCATAAATTCACTGTTTTGTTTTCTCAGTTTTCACATTTCATTCACAAAAAGCCCACAAAGCTGTAAAGTGCCAACGGCAAATGCATGATGTTGCTATTCAAACCATCAACTCATAAAAAAACTAATAAAAAATATTAGACAACATTGTGTTCTGCAACAACTGCCGTGCAAACGTTTATGGGACAGATAAATCTGAGACGTAATCTGAGCAAAGTAACACATGCGAGGGTTCAAAGCAAGTTTAACATGCCTGTGACACCACAGTTTTAAAGGGTCTTTATTCTAACAGATATCTGCTGGTGGTCAGCCATGCAGACAGCTTATTCATGCCGCGTTTCAAAGTCTGCGTCTCACAGATTTACACCCCTCCCCACTTCAGCAGAGGTGACGGGAATTTTGTTTGTGATGCATGCATCATCCAAACAAATTAACTTCAACTGCAACATTTCTCCAGAAACTGTCTCCGTACGTTGAAGAACGAGTTCTGTGGATTAACTCAATCCACTTGCAACATTTTCTTTTCCCCTAAAAAAGCCCATTTGAAGCGGTGAATCTGCAATGAAGCATTCATAGATAAGTCACCTACAAACACCAGAACAATCAAAATACTAAGCTTTATATAGTACGGAGCAACAACAAAAAAAGTGCTCCTGGGGGAAGAAACACACTTGTTTTAAATGTCAGTTTTCAGCATCGTTAGCGCAACAGATTAAGTACCATTCACCTCCATTGTCACGGGGCAGAGCAGTAATTACAGCAGCCGGAATCTCATAAACACGGGCACATAAAACTGAAAGTATAGAAGCACACGGAGGTAAGTAATAAAATGTTTCTTTGTTTTAAATTGAACCGGCATTTTAATGTCAAACAGCCTATTTTTAGCTGCATTGGAAAAGCATTTATTTCTCTTTGTTTACACTGGAGGGTATTTTTACTCAGCGTATTGTTCCTCCGACAAAGTTTCTGAGACGGAAACTTCTTCAAAGGCCATTTTCTGAAATGCCTCATCACATATCAGGTTAGTTATTCAATGAGGTGGCTCTTCAGTGTCCTTTCAGAGGTGACTAGGCAGTGACAGCTTTATTAATTATAGTTTCTTGAGGGCTACGGCCTATTTGTAAATCCACCTCTACCTGCCCTTGTCTCCTCTCCCTATGAGCAGTCCTACCCCCGCCTGCTTCGTGTGCACAGAGCTGGGTGCTGGGTGCTGCTGATAGCTGAGGTTAGGGTGGTGAGGTGAGGTGAGGTGGAGGAATCTTGTCGACAGCTTCTGCCGCGGCTTGTTCCACCCCTCTGAGTTTCATTTCTCCCCCCATTCATTTTTCATTTAAGAAGGTGACACAATATGCTCTCAGCCCAAGGGGCCAAAACGCACCATCGATTTCCCCTCATATTGTGGAGCTCTGATGCTTCACTCAGCCCGACCCGTTACCAAGCCTGTAAGTTAGATCGGAGCACGCCGAGACGAACTGATAAACACACAAAATGCCTGTAAACACGACGGCTGCCTGTCTTCGCTCGTCTGCAGACATTTAAGGGCAAGCTGAATGTCAAGATGTAAAGCCTGCAGAGATGTGATCAAAATGTTAAAAGCTATTTAATGAGAAAAGGTACTTTTCTTCTTATGAACCCTTCTGGAGGGCCCGTAATTAAGGCTGGGACTTGACAATGCTGTGTTCAGTTATAATAAACCAGGAGCACTGAAGCAGAATCATGGATATGCTTAAGAGCAAACTGCTAAAAGATATCTGAATGATTTTTTTTAAAATGCGTGGCAGCAATCAGGAGTGAACACTTTTTGACATTTGCCCCTCATCAAGTTAGGTGGCACAGGTGGAAACTCTAATGAAGGCAGAGTGCCGCAGCATGTTCGCTTCTGAAAAGCTGCTGCGCATCACAAAGTGGTGAAACCTGTTATTGTGAGCGCAGGCGGCTATTTAAGTAGTCCTAGAAGAGTTATAATGCATTCACTTGATTTAGTTGATGCGATTAAATGAGTTTTGTTATAAAATTCACTGTAGGTTTGTTCCTTCCTCTTAAAGAAACAGATATATATTTTTTACTTGAACTGGTCCAACCTAAGAGCTTTCAGCAAGCACGAGTGAAATGAGCATAATATTTGATAAATGAGTCCATAAATAGGGATTAAATAATAAAGTTGCTAAAAATGCTTTAAAGTGAAGATGAAGATGCATGGAAAATTATGATATTCAGAGTTTTAGCTTGGCTTTTTCAAAAAACTAGTGTCTAATTGTCATAACCTTGGTGTCGGCAGCATCGGCTGCAAACTTTAACGTTGGCCATAACTTGGAAACGGGTCCTTGTCACCCTGCCCGGCAGGGAGGCAGCGAGCCAGCCAACGTTCATCTTTTAAGATAAGATAAGCTTTTATTAATCCCGCAATGGGGAAATTTGCATTGTTACAGCAGCAACGAAGAAAGGACAACGGAACATCTTAAGAAATCTATAAACAATATTAAAAAATAAATAAATACATTTACTGTGGAAATAATGACAAGAAATATATAGACAATATAAACAGAATATAAAAATATATATACAATATATATCTACTGAGAGCAGTGTGTGTTTGTGAACGCAATAAGTCAATAACAGCACGTTCCCATTCACACCGTGGATGCATCTGCTTAAAAACCCTGGACGAGTTTGAATCTCGGCGACTTTGACCTGAAGGTGAAGGTCAGACGTCAAGTCTTCTGAAAGTCTTGAAAACACGATAACTTGAAAGATGTAACCTCGGATGTTCAGCTTCACTCCACAGGTGGATGCTGTTCGAGCTAAGCCTAACTCGAGCCCGAACCATAACCCCCCTCCCACCACCAGCCCTCCCCCACTGTTACGAGCGGCTGAGCTCAGCGGTGCTCTTGTTACATATTGTTTCAGAAAGCAAATTAGACATTACGCGATTTGCTATATTGTACAGTCAGAAAGTCTCAGTACTGCATCCAGAATACTCTGCATGTTTAGGTCAAAATGTCTCAGATGAATAAGGAGATCTTGATTTTTATTAAAGCAAAACAAGTCTTTTATTACATTAAATGAATGCAAAGCAGAAGAACACCTCTGTGATTAATGCTAGAGTAGATTATTATATTACTGTAGGGCTCAGCATAGTACCAATACTTATTACAGTAGCTTGTGAAGATTGCAGTGTGATCTTACCACGAGGGCAGATATTCACTCTTTCCCAGCACGCCATCAACGGGCTCGTTAGCTTTGGGGGCTTCTTTCAGTTCGCTCTCCTTCCATGTCCGGCACCATTTTTTATTTATTAATTTGTGTTCGCTGGCTTAATAATCACAGCACAGCATGAATTAATCATGTTTTGGTCGGCTTTCATGGATACCTTTGGGTTTTGTTTTACTTGAGTGTTGCTTTGTGTGTTTGCATGGACACAAAGTGTAAATGCTTTGCCCTTTTCAAGGTCAGTTACAGCTTTTGTCCACAACACAATATTTCACTGCTTTTATTTATGTGTAATCTTGGGGGTGGCATGGTGAGCACTGTTGCCTCACAGAAGGTCTCAGACTTGGATCCAGTCTGGGGCCTCTCGGTGTGCATGTTCTCCTCATCTGTGTGGATTCTCTCCAGCTTTCTCCTGCAGTCCAAAGACATTCGTAAGGTTACCTGTACGTTCATTTGACTGTAGGCGTGAATGTGTTTGTTCCCACCCCACCATTGTCCCCACTGGATGTATGGATGCTTGTGTAATTACTGCAGTAACCAGTTGTCACTTCAGCCCCTTTGCACCAGATCTCTTGCCACTGATTGGAAAAACAGAAAACAATTCTTCTTAACTGTGACTTTGACATTTATGTTCCACAGTTGTTTTATGTAGCACTAAACGCCTTCAACTTTTGACGTGGATTGATGGCCATTAGCTCCACAGTGTGCCTTTTTCAGTTGTCATGTAGTAGTTTTTATTTCCTGTTCTGTAAAAAAAATCTCATCTGCACACCACAGGCTTCTTGCATTTCCACCGAAACGATTCATTTTCAGCTCTCAGTGTCTCCAACCTTAAATTGCTGCTGCTGGTGTTTTCCTCTTAGAGCTAAAAGACTCTATTTCTCCCTCTATTTGTGGTAGGATTTTGGGGATGATGGCTCATTGTACTTCACCAAGGTCACCACTACCCACATGGGCAACTATACCTGTTATGCTGATGGGTATGAGAAACTGTTTCAGACCCACACTCTTCAAGTGAACGGTAAGAGGCTCACACATGCTTTTATCACACTATTTATAAATCTGTTAAAGTCGTTTACAGTATGCGTTTGCTCACTTTTCATTTGCACAGTGAGGTGCTCTCTGATCAGTTTTGCAGTTTGGGCTGAATCTGAGCAGCGAGCGTATCCGTGTGCACACACATCCTTCTGTTAGCAGTCACATCATCGATAAACACTAGTGACCCAATTCCAGTAGCAGCAACGCAGTAAGGCGATGCCACAACACTGGACACGTGTATTATGCTCTAGATCATGAGCTGGTACTTTCCCCCCCCACACTTTTCTCTCCCCATCATTCTTACAAGCTATTCTGGTTTCATCTGACCGAAGATTTTTTCCCTTCCAGATGTTTTCTAGTAAACCTTATGCATTTTCATTCATGAATGTAAATGACACGTCGACTCCCTTGAGAGTAGATACCATAGATACCAAATGCAAGTTCAACACTTGGCGTCAACTCCAGATATTTTATTTGCTCCACTGTTAATGACAGATGACAATCGGCAGACCATCTGCCCACCTGTTGCTAAATTTGCTACTTTAGAAATTTGGCACAAATACTCTTTGACAGAATTTTGATTTTTGACTTTTTTTAAAGTTAGTTTCATAATTTTGAGAAATGCTGTACATTGATTTTTACACCTCCCTTATTCCTAGGCCAGCGTTTTTGAAACGTGTTATTCAACGTGCAACGCTGTACAAAATGCTTCTCACAGGTTTTTTTTTCAATTATTATTTTTTCTTTTTACAAATTTTAGAAATTTGTGCAAAATATGAAAGTAAATATCAGCTTAGTAAAAGTTGTCCTGCAGCCAAATTAGTTGCATGCGGCGTGTTAGCATAACATGCTAATGCTAGCCGCTGAGCCGGTGAAATCTCAGCCCGGCGCAACGCCGGCCGATCAACCGCTGGCTAGCAGCCTGGGTGGTATACAGCGGCAAAATTACAAATATTGTCGTTATCTATAAATGTACTTGTGTACTTAACTGTAGGTGTACAGGCAGAGCCAGTAATGGAGTTTTCAAAGAAACTGTAAATAGCAGAAAAGTGGAAATTCACTTCTGGGAAAATGTGTTGTTTTGAGTATTTATTCCTGGAACCGTGGCCCTGTAGAAAAGGATTCCTCTCCAGCATCACTTCAAAACAGAGTGATTGTGTAGGCTGCTCCTTATTAATGGAGACTGTAAGTAAATAGGTAAGCAGTGGGCTATGCTGCTGCTCTCAGGAATACTTGTTACCACACCCACTGCTTCAAACAGCTGCATCACCAAACCTTTCGCTCTGTAATGAATGGCAGGAAAACCCCATTAATAAGTACTGTTAAGGTTTTAATCACCAATCCATGTGAAAAAAGTGAAAATGATGGAGTTTTAGTCTGAATTTCGGCTGCTTGTTTTGCAGCTCTTGGTTTACACTGAAAGCTCAGCACCAAGGAGCAAACAGCAGCTACCTGATGGGAGCATTTAGCAGCTAAAGACTCAGCTGTCAGTCCAAATACAGTGCTGAGTCATCAATATTGGGCTTTGGTCAGAATCCAGTCTCTAACTGAAAGACATTGTTACTGTTTGTTGCTGATGCAATGTTTAATATGAATAAATATGCAACTGTTTGCCAAGTTTGCTTTATCTGGTAATGAGTCCATTATATGTCAGTGCAGCGTCTTCCTGCAGCCTCCGACTGGCCATACAAATCAGTTATTGGATATTTATTCTTTCTTTTGTCACTTCATTTGATTAAAGGCCAAAAGACTGGCGGCTAAAAATTCAGATCTCTGTCTGCCTCCTGTAGGCTGTAAGCGTGATGTCAAAAATGAATTTTTGAAGCTGATGTCTTCCTTGTGCAGAATGGGCCTTTGGGGGTGACTGCACACCTAAGCACTCTCATGACATTTATAACTGATCAGAGGTCAACAATGGTAGGACACAGGACAGGAACCCCCACCCCTAAAAAGTGTAGATGGTGGTGGCGGAGGTAACGCATGTGGAGACTTCAAGGGTGAAGTAGAGGATGAATGAGAGTGTGAAAGGCACAGTGACAGAAGAGCACAGAGATTTAAAGCAGCGGGAACACAGAGGCTGATTGGCTTGCAGAAGCTGGGCAAAAAAAAATGTTCCCGTCCAGTAAAATACTGAATGGCTCGCAAACCATGCTTGGCTTAGAGAGTCTCATTCTGACATTATTTATTTTTTGGCCACAGAGTATCCTCTTTTCATTTGTGCAATAGTCATGTGACCTCACTTTCATTTAGAACTAATAACAGTTCAGTATATTATCTACTTTTTGCTAATTGGTTTGGGATAGTCGGCACGGGGAGTAACGGTGTGATGGCTGACACAGAAGCAGTGAGGAGAGGACAAAGGTGAAGAGGCCAGGCGTGTGTGAATGAGACAGTTTTCTTCCACACGGCTCCTAATGAGCTAAATGTATTTTTAAAAAATCTACAGTGTGTCAGTGTGGAAAAGCTCAAGATCTTCATTACTTTTGACAGACACTTGGCTCATTATCATTCTTCAAAAAGATTACTCTGAGGTTAATTGCAAAGAAACACAGGCCCTAATAAAACCAGTGTTGTATGTATGGAAAAATGGTGGCTCTCATGAGGACGGTGACTTTTGCTTGTAATTAATACTCTAACTTCCAGATGACCTTTTTACTGAAGACTATGAGTTTCACATGCTTAGTCTGGGTGAAGCCTCAGAGGACCTGCTATCATCCGGCTGTGGCTACTGAGCTCTTCTACAACTCAATTAAGAAACAGCTGAAATGGGGTAATCCTGGGGAAGTGGATTCAGAATGCTGTCCATCACCGAGGCCACGAGAGAATGACAAGATATGCATTTAGAGTTTCATTCTCAGCAACTAATGAAATTTAGACTAGAAGTATATTTAGGGAAACTTTGTGAAGGAGGCAGAGAGGCTGAGAGTAAAGTGTGGAGGATCATTAAGGAGTTTTGGTTTTGATCTCTCTTTACCCACACGAACTGACTCATCAAAAATGTCCCTCGTGGATTTTACACAAGCATTTCATCTACTGTCCACATGCTTTTATTGACAGCTAGCTGCATCCACTTGTTCACCCCATCCTTAATGAAGACACCGCAATGCTATCTTCAGTATACACTATTACTGTATCTTCGAGGTGTTCATTTTGTTGTGATTATTTTTTTGTTGTAACTGTGCTTTCCCCCCCCCCCGCCCCCTTTCTTCCTGTATTGGGGGTGACCCCACTTTACCCACATGAATCAATAGAGCTGAATCTCATTTATACTGTGGCTGCAAAGCTTGTCCACTCTCCCAGGGACTTAAGCGAGAAACAAATTGTTGTTTGGGCTAAATTAATGAAAGTCTTGGTTGAATCATAAAATAACCCAACCAATTTTGCTCCAGGAAAAATAAGTTTAGATTTCCTCTCTAGAAAGCTGCCTTCATCCTGAAAAAAATAATTAAAAACACACATTTCTGAAGTGTTAAATGTGAGAAGTTGGGCTTTGGTGCAGCTGGTAGTATCTGTTCTTGGAGCGATACACATTCTGCTCCTTATTTGTATCCAAGAATACCGTCTCACACTGTTGTTTATGTGCCCTGTGACCCCTGGAAGTCGTGTTGTTGGGGGTTAAGAGCTCGTGGTAGGGTGTAGGGTGTAAAAGGGAGGGCACACTGATGGGGATTCAGAGACCTGCTGAACCTAACATATACCCATGGGGTCTTGTTATGAACCCTGAGGTTAGCTGTAGGTGGGAGGTGTGGTGTGAGCCTTGGTGTGCTAATCCCTGGCTGCAAAACAGCCCCTCTGGGCCTAGAAAGTCATATTTCTGAGAAATAGAGCTAGAGGTGGAGCTTAACCCACGAGAGCTTACCTGTGTAGAAGCTCAGGAAGCATAAACCTTGACTGAAACTGGACTGTCTGTTTTTCTGCTGCTGCTCTTTGGATGTGTGAATAGCTGAATGCTGCTGTGTTGGAGTTTTTCCTAGAGAACCAGTGGGTTGCCCACACATCACTGGATTTCGTGGAGAGAAAAGGGTCTGAGTGTTGCTGTGCGTAGGTGCTGAAGAGCAGTTCAGACAGAGTGTACAGACGTGTAGATTTGGAGTGTCTGGTTGGGGTTTTAGGGAGATTGCCGCCTGTGGAAGTCACGGCTCTGTCACACGGACACGGGTAACCAGACACAAAGAACAAGAAATATCTGGGAGGAGAATTGTAAATGTCTTTTTGTATTGTTGGTAATCTGGCCTGCAACTATACATACTGAACATGTACATTTAGTCTCGGTTCTTAAATATGTAACCCATTGATTTGTGGACTGTTGTTTTGAAGGCTGCATGCCAAAGTATCCTTGTACTGAAGCCCAAGTTGCTCTCCTGCGCATCCACTGGAATGTGAATGTGTGTGAATGTTAGAAAGCACTTAGGCGTAGAAATAGTGCTGGTATGAATGTGTGTGAATGGGTGAATGAGCCATTTAGCATTTGTCATACCTCAAAGTTCTGGTGAACCTGCAGAGAGACAACTCTGTAATTGTAATTATTCCTGTTTTACATGTTTTTAACTGTTAGTTAGTGTTCTGTGATATTTCTGAACACCAAATCGTTGACGATGATGATGATGATTGTGATGATGGCTAGATCAGAAGAGTACAAGGCTGTTTAAAATGTGACCAAAGGTCATTGGCCCATGAGCCTGATTTTAAGTGTCCTGGGCTTAAACATCACATGACTGTCGAATAGTTATTTTGAGCATTTTCTGTTTTAAAATAAAGCATCCCAGTACAAATTACAGTAAATAAAATGGCAAAACGGGTCTCTAATTCATATCAGCAACTTGCATTTTTACTGTAACTGAATTTTTAATCAAAGAACCCTTAAAATTATTATAACTCCGGTTGCATCTTTCCACGGGAAACAAACAAAAACCAAAACATCTGTTCTTTTCTGATTTCTTTGTTTTTACTCTCTGTTGTTATGTTCAGCAGATTCCTCGTGGACCAAATTTGCCTAATTTAAATTGTATTATTTAAATTCCTTGTAGTAAATAATAAATCTGAAAGAAAACAAACATTAAAGTAGCCCAGCCCCTGTGCACGCATATACAGACTTAACTGTTTCTGAGGCAGAAAGGAAAAAGCATAAAAACACATAGCAGTATTCCATAGAGATCCATTACACTTAATTTCCATTCCAGATCTTTTTTAATAACACTTCTGGCAGTTTTACTTTTGTTTTACCCTTGGAAAGCACCTTTTCACCCACTGTGTGGTTTTCACAAAGTGCACTGGATTCAGACTCTGGACCAAACTGTTGTCTGAGCTGGATTGCTTCCACACACCCAGGGGAGGCATGAAGGTGAAAGAGTAATCACAACCTAGAGAGAAAGCTTTCATCATGGTGTGCATATTTGTCCTGGTGTGCGTCTGCGGAAGTCGGTGCTTGTGGACAGTACTTCAAGATGGTGTGTGAGTCGGTGTCACGATGAGATGTGCAGAGGCTCGTGTGCGTTATTACAGGTCTGTGCTTCATCTGTGTATGTGTGTGAAATTCGGTGCCAAGAGCTTCCAGACTCGGGTGGAAATTTCCCAGCCGTGCGATGGCGAAGTGGTCTCCCGCCACGGTGTTTGTGTGCTCTGCACTTGTTTGTGTATGTGTGTCTCTGCACGCCTGCTCATCTTCTGGAGCGCCGTGGCCGACGGGAGCCTTGCTGAGTGATTGACGACTGGCTGGGGAGCTTTATGATGGAGCTGTCAGCCCTGCTGTGTCGCATTCTCCTGGCAGTGGCTCTCCTGACACACTCAGAAACACATCAGAATGCAACTTTTCTCACATCTTGTCTGAATTGAGTTTTCGGAATTGAGCCCCGCTTGGCTCGCTCCTTTCGCTTTCACGGGCACAAGAAATGGTGATTTCACGCAGGAATTTAGGTTGTGCATATGCATTGATGGACTGAGTGAGTGAGAGATTTTCAGGAGTGCACACTTTGTGTTCATTTCTGGGACACTGGTGAAAGATCCGGATTTACTGTGAGAGAAGGCAGGTTATCAAGTGTCTTCAAGAAAAATAATTCTGTAAAATGTTGCCATCAAATATCACTGTATCAGAGCAACTAAACTGTCCAAGTATTTTTAAGCTTTCAGTTGACGTAATGATTGTCAGGATGCAACAACAAACAGGTTTTGTCTCTAGAAATATCAACTCATGTAACTGGTTTTAATTTAATCTAAACTGCATTTAAATGCCTGAAAATGATGATGGAGGTCACAGGTTGGATTTTATTTCCCAGGGATTATATTTAAAAAGTAAAGGAAATCACTATTCACATAATTTAAAGAAATGTAAAATAACCCCAGTAACAAAACAATAACAAATTCAAGGGTCTTTGTCCTGCACAGTATCTCAGCTGTTCTATGACTGAGCTCTTCTGGACAGAGATCTCAGATGTCCTTCCAGGAATCTGCTGGAGCTTCTCCCCCAGTTTGGGGGTCGCTGCCCTGAGTATTCTAGTTACCATGGGGACCACGTCTTCTCTAGCTCCACTCCGAGCCCTTGGTACTTATTGAGGCTCGTGTTCCTTCTTCTCGATGTTGCCGTCACTTGGTATTGCAGTGTCTATCACTACGGCCTTCTTCCTCTGCTTGCCCACCACTTTAATGTCCGGCTGGTTAGCAATCACTAGTTTGTCTGTATCCGGAAGTCCTCAGGATATGCACCCTTGGGGGCATATCCGACTTTGACCTCAGGACCTTCGGGTCATGCTTAGCACAGATGTTCCTGTATACTCTGCCAGCCAATTGGGCGTGGTGTTTCATGTATGCCCAGCCTGCTAGCATGCACCTGGGCTCTTGCCTCATGTGGTAGACCCCAGGGTCTATCGATCTTGTGCTTAGAGCTTGTTCCTGTGCTGCCATGATTAGTGCCTCTGTGCTGTCTGTCAGTCCAGCTTTGTCCAGCCATTGGTAGGATTTTTCTGTGTCAGCCACTTCTTCTATCTGCTGGTGGTCCATGCCGTGCAGGGGTCTGTCCTTCCGTGACGGTTCCTGTTCTTGTTCCTCTTCTTTCTTGGGTTTTTGCTGCCTGAGATATTCACATGCCCATTTGTGGCCATCTTCCTGATGTACTCATGGATCTTTGTCGTTTCATCCAGGATAGTGATTCTGACACTCACTAGTCCTCAGTCTCCTTCCTTTCAGTTAACGAACAGCCTCAGGCT
>VOQJ01043135.1:6589-29837 GCA_015052665.1 Apistogramma diplotaenia
GCATGTTAAAGATAAAGACTTGATGCTCCTGTGACTACAGGTGCACAGATTATTCAGAAGTTTACAACATGTCCTCCAACCGAAACGTAAATATAGGTCGTATTTCGGGGACCTGCAGAAACGACGGATGCTTACGTTTCAGTAGGAGGACATGTTGGTTCTGGTGGAGGTTTCTTCCTGTTAAAATTGAGTTTTTCCTTCCCATTGTCGCCAAGTACTTGCTCATAGGGGGTTGTATTGACTGTTGGCTTTTCTCTGTAATAATTGAAGGGGCAAACCCTCTCTGTTCTTTGGTCAACCTTACCAAGTATGCAGGTATGTCCAAACCTTTGAGTGGTACAGTACATAAAATGTTTCCCATTGTACTAAGCAAACCATTTTACAAGTGGATGTAAACATGTTTATTCCTGCTGTAAGAATTATAACAAGGTGGTCTGTGGTGGTTAACTGATGTTTGGAGTTGGAACTGCAGTTTCTGGCAAGCACGTGTTGGCTTAATTTTGGTGCATGGAAAAAATGCAACAAATCTGACCAGTCAAACTTCATATAATCTCCATGCGGCAGCTTTGTAGCTTTGCTACATGCCAGCCATTAAGCAACTAAAAAGGACCTAACTGGAAGATAAGGTAGCAGAGCTCTGCAAGAATAAAACCCATTTTGCAGTTTACAGGAAATGATGTGACCTCAACAACTTTGTGTTTCAAACATGGGAGAGATTTTATTACCTTTTAAATGAATATTTGGGTATCAACATTTATCTGCCAGGGTGGATGGTCTTCTGAATTTACTCATGCAATCAAAAAAAATCTGTCAGCATTTAGCACACTGGATTCAATCTGACTTCAACAATATCTTGACATGGGTCTTTGATCTTCTGAGCACTTTTAAGTACCTTGAGGCCACTGTTTGTTGTTATTTGGCGCCATATAAATAAAATAGAATTGAAGTGAATTGCTCTTTGCATAATAATGTAATGATGGATGTTGCTATTGGTTTGCTGTTCTACAATCTGGACTGCAAAATACGCATCTTAGAATCTTTGCTCTGCATGTTCTTACCATGTTATTTATACCACTTTGTTAATAAGGCTGGAATATGTAAAAGGAATATGTACTGTAGCCTATAAAATGAAATATGAGGGTCATATTGAGATTAGTTGCTCCTATTTGCACTCCTGTTGAAGAGATGATCCAGTCTAACTCTGGCATTTATTAAGACTCTCAACATCTGGGACGGACCTGAAATGGATTGATGGTAATTCCAAACTCTGCAGCAACACTTAAACCGAGGACACAACTAAAACACTTGATCATATATCTACGTTTTTCATGCTAGCCAAATATGTAAGATTTTAGCACAGCAGTATAATGCTCAGGTTCACCTGTGGGTTCAACAGCAACATTTAAAAACATATTATGGGCATCGTTTTGGCATTGTTCTCTTATAAGCCATGGCCAGTCAGCTGGCTGATGAAGATCTGACGGCGATTGGGACTCAAAGAATTAGTCATTAGATTGCTATGAAATATTGCACAGACAGTGAGGGTCCCCAGACAAGAAACCCTAACTATACAACTGGTCAATAACACATTAGGAATGTACATTTATTTATATCATCTATTTTATTGAAACAGTTATTCAAAGAGTGGCTTTTCTTCTATAAGTGTAGTGATTTGCATTTTTAGTTCAGATTAGTGCCCAGCCTTCAGAATGAAGCCCAGTATTTTGGTCAGTTTGGTCAGTAAACTGCATTATACACTTAAGTGTTTCTTAATTTTTTTCTTGTTGTGTGATAGGTTGTTGAATTAAAAACAAACAAATAAACAGCCAGTCAAAAAAACTTGCCGCTGTCCTTTCCCAGAAAAGATTTGATCTCATGTGAGTGTAAATGTTTCAGGTAACATTACATGACAATCTCCAACTACAGTGTTGAATTACATTGTGGGTGTTGCAGATTCCAGATCTGGAAGAACTGTCAAAGTACCCCACTGAACCAACCAGGACTTATTCTGGCCTAAGGTTAGTTGTGAAGGAACTTCCTTTCCTTGCTCATAAGCTTCTCCTGCATTACTGGCACCCAAATGGATCCATCCAGCAATGTGGAAGTTTTACTGCAGGGAGTGTGTTACTGGGCAGTGACCCAGTAGAGATCTGTGGGTTTATCCTCAGTGGCAGGTTTCACATACAGCTTGTAGGCCAAGCCCACAAATAACAGCCAGGCGTCTTGTTTGCCATCATTCTCTGGCCTGTTTCAGATTACCGCCCAACTCTTTGAAGTTGGCCGACGAACAGGCAGGGTTTTCCCCTGCTTCCCTGATAGAAAAAGACTGGGCCGTCAACAGCTCTGCCACCCACCACATACTTGAACGACCTCCGGGTACGATGTGTGCTTACTTAGGCATCTGATTAAAGAATCATGGGGAAGCTGTAACAAAGGGTCCAGTGTGATGCATTTCCTGATTTCACAGCCAAGTCCTCCCTGAAATACAAACCTCTCTGTGTTGCCTTTGGATAACTTCCGTTACCCCTTACCACTGTTTGATCAACGGCCACAACTTGAAAGATTTAACACGCTATCAGTAATGAGGCAGTTGTTGGACACTGACCTTCACATCACCCCTGCATCTGTTGTGTTACTGAATTTCATTGTGTACTGTGTACCTGTGTACTTTTGTACACATCCATCCATCCATCCATTTATCCGGGATGAGTCAGATGCCTGAACCACCTCAACTGGCTCCATACAATGTAGAGGAGCAGCAGCTCTACTCTGAGCCCCTCCTGAATCGCTGCACTCCTCACCCTATCTCTAATGGAGAGGCCAGCCACCCTTCGGGGGAAACTCATTTCTGCCAGCTGTATTTGTGATCTCGTTCTACCTAAAGCTCATGACCATAGGTGATGAGGGTAGGTGCTCATCACCTATGGATTTTTCTCTCTTTTTCATTGTTGTTTATATTATAACAACATAGAATACATTTTTACACTTAACACTGTTGTGTGACTTCATAGGAGCACCACCTCCTTATGTTGACATGCTGTCCAGCCCCTCCTATGTTGTATACACGGGTGGCACAACTGTATCCTAAACCTGCCCCCCTCACTCAAAGAAAGTTTTCCCTGCGCTGTCATGGACCATTGAGCAATAAAAAGCCTGTAACCAAACCCAGAGTCTAATCCAGCCGAGAAAATCGCTGGCAGAGGGCTGCTTCTCCACAGGGCCGAATCCTCCCACACTGTCCCCACGCAGCACTGCACGGAGAGACCACATCAGTGGAGCAAAATAAACCGCAAGGCACTGGAATGATGTGGGAAGACAGAGGACTGGCTTGTTACACGGATTTCATTGATGGTGCTGCTGTGGTGTTCATTACAGTGTTTATGGGAGGTGGGGAGTGGAGGGTGGGCTCTTCAGGTCGGTCAGCAGTACTGAGTACACCTCTGTGCAAACTTAAATGTAAAGTAACAAAGTGAACTTCATGTTTTATTCAGTTTGACCTGAAATGAGTGACTGAGCCCATAAAATCACCAGAAAGGTGTTCACTTAGGTCAGGCCAGAGGGCTGTTTTCCCATAGACTCTTTGCAACCGTAGTTATGAGTCCCCCTTGTAGACATTAAAAGGAGTTCAGGTTTAAGGCACTTCCATGAAAGCTTCAGTTTTCAGACTGAGACACTACATCCATGTTTAACCCTTCTGTTGATGAGGGAAGCCAGCTGGAAGGAAAGACGCGACCTACAACAAGCTTCAGACAGCAAGGCCCAGTATGAGACTAACAAGGGTTGTTGTGGACTGTTGGTCACACAAATCCACCCATGTGCTTTATTTTTCATCATCATTCTGGAATATTCCTTTTCCACAGGCTGAGAACCATCTTGTCAGTCAATGTTTTGTTTTGTCAAAAAGTAATTTATGATGCCATCTAGAGAGGTCCTCTCCCAACACCTTTTCACCTCCATGGTTCGCTTTCAGGACTATGCATTCACTAGCCTCTATAACCACGTTATTCAGTCCTGCCTGACCTGTTTGAAAAACATCTACTGATAACCTCTATGGCATGTCAGAGGCACTTGCCTTTATTGTTTTTAAAACTCACTGTAGCTCATTGTCTGTGATGCCATTATAGGGCGCCACTGTGGATATGCTATTCCAATTTCTGCTGCAGCTATATTGATATTGATTTTTAGTTGATCGCCAAACATACCGTTATCTTTTCTATCTTTGATAAGTTGCACAAACTGATTGATTCTCCAAATTGTTTTTTTAGGTGGAGCCGTTATGCAGGCATGCAGGCAGACACAACATAACATTGATTGAGTCCTAACAGTGTGTAAAGCCAGGCCAGGGGTAGCTGTGGCCCTGAAGAACTGGCTTGAGTGGGACTTGATGTTGCTTGGTTAAACTCAGACAGGATAACCACAAAACTGCCATAAGAAAACAACAAAAGGGAAAGCAAAAACAACCAAACATAAAAACAAAAACCACAATTAGCAGAAGCAGCTCACGGATAAGCAGAAAAAGCAAGAGATGGGCAGATGAACAATTGTCGATTTTTTTATTCACTAATGGAGTCCAGAAAGAATATAGCCGTCAAGAAAAAAGAAAAAACGAAATTATGTTCAGACATAAAATGATGTGTGTCTTAAGAGCTACAGGCAGCAGTATGTTGGTGCTGCACTTCTGCGCCTAAACCAGGGGTCCTCAATCCAGGTCCTCGAGGGCCGGTGTCCTGCAGGTTTTGGATGCAACCCTGCTTCAACACACCTGAGTCAATTAGCAGGACTCTGGAGAACTTAACTGCATACTGAGGAGGTGATTCAGCCATTTGATTCAGGTGTGTTGCAGCAGGGTTGCATCCAAAACCTGCAGGACACCGGCCCTCGAGGACCTGGATTGAGGACCCCTGGCCTAAACACTCTTTCGAGGATGCCAGTGTGCACATTTCGGACCAGAAAGACAGATGGTTTGAGGGAGATGTGAAAGAAGCCATCTATGTCCACAGTGAAGAGCTGCTATTGAACAGAGGTGGTGGCTTACAACACCGGCTGCCAGCCACCTACAGTGCAGTCTTGAGATCTCTTCCCAGGTGCCTCAACCCCCACCCACTCACACCTTACTCCAGGTGACCTCAATAAGTCATGTGACAGAATACTTCATACCAAAGACCAGAACTGCAATCTTCTGAAGAGGTCTTGTTTGCTCTTTCTGGCCTCTGAATGTCCTCTTAGCAGGAGCAGTCTTAATGTCACTAACATAGCAAAATGCACTCATTTAAGATCACTTCATTCGTCATGTGTGAAACTGTTGCAAAATCATTACATTGCCTTGTGAGTTAGGTGGATCCTACACTGCAGTGGAAACGAAAGGCTGAACAGACAGAGGAGACAGCTGAAAAATAAAACCAATAAGGAAGTACCAAAAACGAGGCCTCTTTGATTGACAGGTGTCCAGACACAGGCAACTGTAGCTGGTAGCTGTCAGCCAGGCCTCACCGAGTCATTCTCCATGTTTGTGTTGCTGGTGCCTTTTGCAGCATTTTAATGGAATACCTAAAAAACAATATGATGTCTATGCAGCATGGCTCTTCCAAGAAGCTTATGCTACTGTTCTGGTAAGTGCAGTTCTAGTATTTTAGTCTTTTTTTTACATTATTACATTTACATTATAGAGCGGTACAGTTGTGTAAATGAAAAAGTGCACTCTCCTTCAATTATAAGATTTGTATCTATCAGAACAAAGCACATCATCTGGTCCTTATCAGATCCATTCAGTTCAATTCAATTCCGTTTTTAAAATATATTTTTATAGCACCAAATCACAACAAACAGTTGTCTCAAGGCACTTTTTTATTGTAAGTCTACAACAATTACAAAGAAAACCCAACAGTCAAAACAAACACTTGGTGACAGTGGGAAGCAAAAACCCTCTTTAAACAGGAAGAAACATCCAGCAGAACCAGGGTTATTGTCCGTTTACACGGAAAGTGACACATTTTCTCTGGTAAAATTTCATTTTCACTCTGGGCTCGTGTAAACAGGGCACTGAAACACATCAAAACTTAGCCGTCTTCATCCGAAAATGTTCTTGTGTAAATGGGGCCTAAAAGCTTCAGAATCATGGGTGCACCTAGTTTTTCACACACTGCTTTGGCTTATTTTTGTTAAATAAATGGTGACATGGTGTAATATGTCATACATTCTTGGTCATCTGGGATTCTGTTTATCCCATTTTAAGACCTGCTAAGGACCAGAGGATTTTTCTTATGTCCTGATCCTTATAACCTAAAATCGGATATACTTTTTATACTTTTCACATAACTGTATATGTGTCTGTGCTGCACTCATATGGTTGGCAGTCTACATTCCAGTCCAAGTATTGTCAAAATGCAGATCCAGGAACCAAGGGTAGCCATAATTTTTTACAGTCTATGGAAAAACACACACGCTCACACACACACACACCCTCAAACACAAAACCTGTCCTAACTCACTAACTCAGATACAGAATGGAACAAAAGAGTGCTCTTGTTTCAATTTCAGGTTTACCTTTGCTTGTGTGTGTGTGTTACCTCTTGTAAGAGATCATTTACAGAAAAAGAGCCAGCACTGGGCTCTGAACCTGCAACCTTAGTTAGTCCCCTTTTCTAACCTCTGCATTTCTGCAAGCAAGTCTTAAGAATGAGTCAAACTAGCCACGATTCAAATGTAATTTTATTGCCATGAGCATGTGATTAGGCTGACTGGGAATCACATTTAGATGACAGGTCTTGTATGATGTGTCAGTGATCACAGGTGTACTAGTCTTACAACGAGAAATTATTTCAATATTATCTTTATAAAAATTGTTTTTAAAAATCCTCCACGCGTCAACTTCGAAATAACTTTGAACAAATTGTCATTTATGGAGCTATTGCATATTGTTGGTGTTTATAACAAATTATTCAAATAACCTATGAGGACCAATTTTTTTTAATCTCTAACTGTTCTCTGTGTGTAATGTGCTGTTTTTCTTTGTGATGAATAAAGTTGGATTGAACGCAAATTGTCACGAAAAGCTTCATCGCTCGTGAAGGTAACCTGTGACAGCACTTTCTTCCACATGAAGAAACCCCACCCACTGTTGGGTGTCACAGTGAGTTCAAACGTGTCAGTCATTAAGAAATGGGCTTCGATAGACGCTGGGAGGCATTAGGGAGCGGTGGGTCCCGGGCTGCATTTTTCTGAGACAAAACATGCAGAAGGCAAGAAAATCGGGTGCAACAGCTGTTTCCTCTAAGGTGGTTCGGTGACTTAAAAAATGCAACTTTTGTTTTGCGTAAAAGTGTAAAGCGGCCCTAAAAAGTTTCTCCTTGGAAACCATGCGCACTTTCTCTAAGCTGCGCGTCTCAGCAGAGGTGCCTCAAACTTTTCCAGTAGATGCGGCTCCTCTCGGGACTCTCCTGTCCGGGGTTACTTTGTTCCCGGTTGTATCCACCAGAGGACCATCATTTCGAAGCGTGGATTCCAGCATTGATCCGGTCGTTCACGCATCCACACCGGAGCACTCTGCGCCGTTTTCTCGGCCTCTTGTAGAAAGCGGAGAAACGGCAGAAGATGAGCCCAGACTTTATCTGGAAGCCAGTGAGCTTTGGAAACAGTTCCACAAATGCGGAACAGAAATGGTCATTACAAAATCCGGAAGGTAATTTTTTTTTTTTTTTAACATTTATGCATGAATTCAAAGATTATGATGAATGCGTGCTTTATGTCGCGGTCTCCTCTCCTCGCAGGCGTATGTTTCCGCCGCTCAGGGCCAGGTGCACCGGGATGGATAGGAAAGGCAAATATATTCTCCTCATGGACATCGTGGCAGCTGATGACAGCAGATATAAATTTCATAACTCGCGCTGGATGGTGGCGGGCAAGGCGGACCCTGAGATGGCCAAACGCATGTACATCCACCCGGACAGTCCGGCTACGGGAGAGCAGTGGATGTCCAAAGTGGTCAACTTCAACAAGCTGAAACTAACGAACAACATATCCGACAAGCATGGATTTGTAAGCATTTTTGAGCATCTACGATGCTGTCAAGGAGTGCATGGAAATATTGAGATTTGCTAAGTGCGTAAAGTGGCGTGGGAAGTGGTGGGAAGACTTGAAAGTGTTTTTAACACTTGTATTTCAGTTTGATTCCAGATTGTGTTTCCAAGTTTGAGTTTATCTAATCCTTTGGCATTTTTATTTGCAGACAGTTCTCAACTCCATGCACAAGTACCAGCCCAGGTTCCATATAGTAAAGGCTAATGACATCCTGCGGCTGCCTTACTGCACTTTTAGGACATATGTGTTCTGCGAGACAGAATTCATCGCAGTCACAGCTTACCAAAACGACAAAGTAAGAGATTCTCTTCCCTAAAAAAAAATAAATAAAAATTTAAGTCTATAATCATAAGGAAATGTCACCTTTGCATCAATTATCAGATCACACAGCTGAAAATAGACAACAATCCTTTCGCCAAGGGATTCCGGGACACCGGTAACGGAAGGAGAGAGAAGAGGTAAGTCATTACGCATTTACTGTTGTGATTGTGTTTAACTACAAAGGAGGAGAAAGTGAAAAGTACCTCAAAATATTGCTCAAGTGCGCCACTGTTACCATATTTAAAAATTAAACATTTCCATATCAATAATAAACATGTGTAATGTAACTAATTATGAAAATGTACAGCTGATGTTCACCACCTCTGTGTACTTGTTTGGGCTTCATTTATTAGGCAAAAAAGATAAAACACAAAGTTATCCATTAACTTGACAAGCAGCAGTACTGCCATTTTCCATACTTTTCTAGAGACATTTGTGTTTTGTTTTGTTTGTTTTGTGCAACATGCCTGGATAGATTTTATGGACTTGGAAACGATTGCAAATACTCAGTTCAGGCGTAAGCAGGGTCACGGCCATAGATTTGCCAAGACACCAAAAAAAAAAAAACCATCCTAAAATGTCCTTATGTATTCATTTATCCTAACTTGTTTCTACAGTTTTCATTTCTCAGCAAAAAATTCAATATCAAAGCCTTTGTTACTTTACTAAAAATTTAATCCAAAGCTGTGAATTTAAAAAAAGAATTATACAAAGTAACCACAGTGTAACAACTCTCATCAAGTTGCTAACATTCCCATGTCCTTTGAGGAAAAAAATATAAAAAATTAATGAAAAAAAAATACAAACACTGTGGCCTCTGAGGGTTAAGTGAGGCCCTCAGTTTTTGCAATAACACGCTTTACTGTTAAGAGTCATTTTTCCACGTTTTACAGTTTTCACTCGTTTCTCCAACATTCTTGACTTAAATTCTATTTAATGTGACTTTAGAAGCAGATGTTTTCTGAACAAGCCTGTCACCTTCTTTACAGAATGGGACTGTACATTTCAACTTTTCATTAAAGTCGGTCAAATCTGTGTTTGTAACAGTTGCTTTATATTACATATTATTATTATTATTATTATTATTATTACATATAATAACCGACTTCACACATAAAAATACCATCTAAGCTTGTATGTACTTATTGTGTTGTTTGTTTTTTAAGCGATTGTATTGTAAAATATTTCTCCTTCTTCATTATATCAGGAAACTACAACATTCATCCCAGAGGTCTAAAGAGATGCGGATGAGTGATGTGAAACAAGAAGCTGTAGACAATTCTCCACAGCAGTCACATAATCCCAAGTCTTTAGGTGAGCAAATACTCCACTTTGCCTGCCCAGTATTCACAATTTCTGTAAAAGCTGGCACAGCTAAGAAAAACCAAGACAACTGATTACCAAAATGTGTTTAAGATCATTAGCTTGAAAGCCAAATGTTTTTACTTATTTTGATTACATGGTAGATAATGCTGATAGACTATTTTCAGTTCTCTGTCTCTATCTTTAGAAAGATGTTGAAGGCAGACTACATTGTTGGGTGCATGATTTTATATAACTGTGGCAATGAGACAGTTACTTATTAATGTTTCCATGCTTGTCTGTCCTGTGATCACTCTGATCTGCATTAGCACACTGACTTTCACTTCAGAGAACTCTGCACACTCCTACCTGTGCTAACAAAGTGATTAACCTCACAACTCACTGCACTCATGGTTTTGCAGCTTTGGGGTGTTCCATCATAAAATAAATAGAATTAAAAGACAATAAAAATTTCTACAACCCTAAATTTGATGAATTGTCATTAGTTTTTAAAATTTTTAATTTTTAAAATTCCCTCAATTATAAGTAACATCAACTTAAGAGGGTGGAGTTATAAATTGTTTATTTTGAGTGTGCAATATGTGAGGACTCAGTAAATGAAAAATATATAAATAGAAAAAGCGTGTGTGTGTATATACACACCACTGACTGCAAAAACTATAAACCACATTAGATGTGCAGAGAGATCTTGATCAAAGCAGAACTAAATTAGTGGTTTGAAGTTTTTTATTAATAATCAGTCGATTCTCTGTTTTTGCCATTTCAGAATTGTTGTGTATGTGTTCTGTCCAAACTATCAAATGAATCACGTATACACAACTATACTGTATATGCATACAAAAAGTACGTAACTCAATATAACTGAGTAACCTTGTTAAAGGCACTAATGTGACTTAAGATGCTTATGTTCTGTGTATTGTGAAAATTAATTATTTTAAGGACTTTGGGTATTCTGTGTATAGACTGTTCAGTCTTTCAACATGACGAGAATCAAAAATGTAACTTTTTGTTTCTTTGGTTTTGAAAGATGTCCATGAAAGTGACACTGACAAAGACAAGAATTCTGAGGAGGGTCTTGGAGAAGAGCTGCGTGAAACAAACCAGGAAACACAACTAGAGCCAAAGGTTTCCATTACGGAAGCAACCTTGCAGACTACAGCTGGGATCCAAAGCGAGCTGGACCTCAGACAGAATCGTGTCATCAGTCTAACAACTGACCAAGCAAACTGCTGCCAGAAACGAGATGCAAAGAGGGAACAACTGTGTGAACTGTGCAGCGGTTTTGCATACAGCTGTGTTTATTCTCCTAAATTAAACAGATATCTGTGGGATCCCCGAATCTCCAGTGACCTTTTTCACTCCCCTCAGCTGAACACCTGGCACAGCTGTGCCAATGCAGACAGAGCAATGCCATGTGGACTGAGCCCAGGAGTGCCTGCTAGAACTCCTCGTCCTATTAATCTTCAGCAACATGCACTGGTGCAGGTACATAACACGAGAAAGTATTTGGAAGCTGTATCAAATTAGTCTAAATAATCTCAGAAAACCATTAATGACATCGGCAGCCTTTAAGGGCCCGTCAAGGTGAGGCATTAAGGCTGAGGTGATCAGACTTGGATTATTAAGTCACACCATAATTATGTGTTCTGGTTATTGTTAGTTTACCTGCTAGCATGGACAGATGAGTCGATACCCAGCATGATTTTAGCTTTCTTATTTGCTACTGCTATCGCTAGCAAAGTACTATGCACAAAATAACCATCAGATTTAGTTTTATTGTCCTCAAGTGGAGTCTGTTGTGCTTGGGCCCAGCTGTTTGTTGGCATTAGTATTTTGTATTTTCCTCAGGTAATATTAGCTAGTGTTGCTAAATGTTGACACTGGGAGCAGAAGAAAGACATTAGCTGTGTCGCAGTTCAGGGGCTGCATTCTTTGAACAAGCCAGCCTACTGTACGTACTGTAGGCCACGTCCTTGGAAGGCAGCAAAGACTGTGAAGGTCAGAAGTGAGCAGCTGGTAAATTGGACGGCCTGCTGCCCAGGTTACATTCATCAATGCATTTGTTACAGAAAGAAGCTCTTTTTAATATTTTAACTGACAGTCATTGGTGACGTTGTTGTGGTGGAAATGGCAGGAAAAAATAAAAGCAACACGCATTTAAGGAAAAGTACTATGAAGTATTAGTAATAATACTTAAATAATCAGTTTTAGTACTTATTAAGCAGGGTCATATGCAGCGGTATCTTGACTGAAATTTATTGTAGGTAGTATTTTATTTATTTTAATGTTGTAATCACTTCATACTGAGCTGACTCCAACAGTTAACACATCCTCTTTTTACTTATTGGTTTTACTTTAATTTCCAAGGAAACATGTTTTAGTACTAAAAGTACTAAATATACCTCAGAAATGTTGTAACATTTAACTATTTTAAATATGAATGGTGAAATGATGCTCAAATAAATACTTGTGTTTTTAAGCTGGATACTACAAAGAGCAAATGTCCAAAATTTGAAGTCTTCTCTGTGAAAAAGTACAACCAATTTTTATTGGACATTGACTTCAGTAAGACAATCCTCCACATTTTCTAAGGCCATGTTTCCTTGGAGAAACTTTGATCCTCATGTGACTATAATTTTGGAAAACAGATAAACTCATGTCCACAGAGTGAGACATTGTAGATTTTATCCACCATAATTAAAATTGGAAACAAATTAGGGATTCATTAACACATGATTAAGCATATTCATTTAGGATCGGATCTCTTAATGATTAGCATGAGGACGAATGATTACCAGTAAAATCTGCCTGGCTGAGATCTACAGATTTCCATGTTTTAAAAAAAAATTATAACTGTAAGCTGTAATGAACCATCATCTACAGATGAACTTAAATCATGTCTTTATCACAAGAGCAAAGTGAGATTTCAGCATTTCTATTAATTAAAATTTATGATGCAGAGACTCTGACACTACATACTTGATGCAAAATGAATGTTTATCATTCATAGCTGTACCAGTCAGCCTCTTTCCATGAAAAGAGCTTCCTTCTGTTACCTTCAATTAAGAAAACTCCGGTTGTGCTTTAACAACAACTCCTTTGCCTGTACCCGGACTCTGGGCTTTGAGAGCATGACTGTTAGCTAGTTTGGAACCTCACTGTTGTTTCATTCTTTACCTTAATTTAAGTAATTATAGCCCTTAAATTATTGTGCTGATATTGAATATAATTTTAAGGAAAAAAATGTGATGTTTTGGATTTTTCCAAGAAATTCCAGCACAATTAGTTGCAAAGTAAATGAAGAATGTGCTTCATTAATTACTCTTGTTTGATGAAATTATGCCATAATAACCCAGAAAATGTTCTTCCTCTGTGTTCTTTTTGGTCTCCCAGTAAACAATAGTTTCTATGCATCTTCTTGTTATCAGGACCTGAAGGGCCTTTCAAACTTTGGCGGCCTTCTGTTTTATCCCAACTCCAGCTTCTTAGCAACATCGGCCCACTACCTCAACCCACCAGGCCAGCCCGGATTGGATTTCAGAGGCTATCCGAGCGTCCCCAGTCGGGATTACTTCTCCTCTCCGGAAGTATTTTCATTTGTTCATGCGGGGAGTAGCGGTTTCAAATATCTCACCCCAGAATGTCTTACACAGCCTAAGATGGAGGAGAAGACTTTAAAGGAGTAAAGACCGATGGGAGACCACCGACATGTGAAGGGTTTCTGCTGCTTTCAAGTGTCCCTGCATGTGGACTGCTAACCCTGTCATTCCCAGGGCCTGCTAGATCCAAACTCAAGCTCTTGATAGGAAAGGCTGCGTATCCTGCAAGCTTTGTCAGCAGCTTTGACAAAAAGGCAGCATTTGACAATCCCATGAATGAGGACATTTAAACTTACTTCAAATTGGAAAATGTGTTGCTTACATGACTTAAGATTGAATTCCTGTCCTACAGAGAGTCTTTAACTTTAACAAAATATAACGTGGATCATAAACAACATATTAGGGTGTGTTTTTAATGAAACTCTGCTGTCTGATGCATTACATGAATGCTAAAGGAATCACTTTGCTTTGTGAATGAAGTTTTGTACAATAAAGGAGGTCAAATACCTCAGTTTTCTGAACACATTTCTACACTTTTCACCTGTGAAACGTGTTATTAGCTCACTCATGTAGCATCTGCATGCACAATTTTAAATGACTAGATCAAATCCAAAGAAAGTGTTTGTGAATTGACACTTTTTTTTTAGTTTTGCCCTCCAGTGAACAGAAATCAAAATAAATAAGTTTTAACTACACATGGTACATAAAGATGAATGAAATGCCAACACGTCATCTGTGTAAGGATTCTGCCAACTTGCATTTATAATCTGACTCTAACCACCTGATGAAGCTTTGATAGCCAGGTCTCACCTGTTGCTCAACCCAAATGTGAGCATACTATGTCTTGAGCCACCCCTCATTTCTATACATTTTTCCAGGAAAATAGGAAATAGTTGCAGTGATTTACTGAAATGTACTAACACAAATGGAAAAGCAGTATACAAAGCCGAGTTGGTACAATCTTTAAAGGATCACTACAGAATAACAGCTTGAGTGTCTCAGGCAGCTTTCTTTTGGATGCTGACTGCCTTGTGGTCTGTCGTGATGATTCTGCTTCAACAAAACTGAGGTCTGTGCTCTGGGACCTAAGTCCATAACTGATAATGTTGCATTGTGATCAAAATCTGATGGTACCTTTGTGTTCCACATGACCCCCAACACCACTGGCTGCAGCCACCACACCATGATAGAGCCTCCACTGTGTTTTACAGATGATTGTAGACATTCACTGCTGTACATCTGTCCGCAGGTCCTCCTTACAAACTGATGAGGATTTAAACCAACAAATCCATCAAGTTACACAAAAACTGGACTTTTCAGTCCAATTCTTGGCTTCTTGTTTCCATTTCCTCTTTGTAATAATGGCTTCTTGACAGCCACTGCTCTACCAGGACCATTTCTGATGAGGCTTCAGTGAACAGAAGATGAATCAACTGAAGGGTCAAACACATCTGCTATGTCATAAGTCACACATTTGCTTTTTGCTGGATTTTTTTCCCACTTCCCACAGAAAATGGCTTTCAGATGCTATTCTTCTGCTTTTTTTTAGGCCTGGAGGTGGTGGTGACCCTCTCTTGTTTATGTGATCATATGTGCCAAGATGTGAAAGGAAACGTGGGTCATTATAATCACTGGTTTCAAGGGTGTGAATGGGGGTTGAGACGCCTGGGGAGGGAGCTCAGGATCGGACTGTAAGCGGTGAAAAGTTGGTGACGTAATCTACCTCCTCTGTCCAATGATGGTTGTTCACAGTGGACATACATGGCTTCTCCCCAGGCATCTCAACCCCCATCCACACCTTTATTCCACTGACCTCAATAGGTCATTTGATACAATGGAGCAAAGTCCCAAATTGGTTTCACTTGAAACCAGTGATTATAATGACCCACGCCTCCTTTCACACCTTGGTGCATGTGATTATGCACATGAATAATAGAAGGTCACAACCACCTCCAAGGGGACTACGCCCACTGGGGTTTAAATACCTGGGTCTCTCCACCTTTTGGTTTGAGAACTGAAGAAGACTTTCAAATTAAAGGTGAAACATCTTCAAGGAACAAGTCCAGTTGTTTATCCTCTGCAGCACTGCAGTGCACATTTCAAGTCACAGACTTATGTCCATTCTTTATACACAGTGAAGGAAACCTTACACCCCCTTGGGATCCAACGTGTTCGTTTATTCTGAAGGATTCACACAACAGTGGAATAAGGAGTAACAATCACTGAATTTAATCAGCAAAACACACAAGGTACAGACCGGTCTGGATCAGGCATCAGGACCTACCTAAACTAATACATTTAGCTGGGTTAGGGCGTGAAGTCTAACCCCCTCTCTACATATGAGCCAGTTATATACTTCAGAGCTTATGTCGCCCTGTTACATCACATAATAATCAGAAAACATGCAAGGTGCAGGTTCCCATCAGACCGCTCATCACACAGCCTTGGAGCCTCTCCCTTTGTTTTGGTTTCCTTACTGTCTCCTCGGGGCGCTGTGACCGACCAGCGCCACCTTGTCCACCATCTCCTACCATCTGTTCTGAGAGACACACAACCACAACACACTCCCTGCCCTTGCTTAATACAGACAATATGTACTATTTGGTCTCGGCAAAAGAGTTTCTCAAGCAGATAAATGTGTTATTGGTGTGACTTTATACCCTGATTCTATTCATAGCTTCATACAATGATTATATTTGCAACTTCATAAAATGATTATACGTATTATATGTGTGACTTAATAAAATGATTAAATTCATGGATGAAAACCACTTCCTGCAATCCACCTCTTGACATCAGTGAACTGATGTCAACCTTACAATCTGGTATTTCCACTGGCCAAACAGTCATCATCCTCTTCGATGTCCGAACACCGGCATCTGATGAACTGCCCGTCCTTGGGGTTCACGTCCTTCTATAACGGCAGAGATAAAACAAACGCACAACACCCTCACACAGGGCACACAGCAACATCCACATACTACAAAAATCCCGCCAGAGAAGTGAGGAGGGAAAGTGCCACACCCTTCCACTTACCAAACCATTTGCTGAATAAATCATCCAGTGGGTTTTCGATTCCAGTGTGGGAGGCCATGGTGTCACTCAAAGCTCTCAGACCCTGCAATGCATGGGTCATGGAGCCTTCACTGGATCATCTTTAGGGTGTAGGGGAGCAGGTGTGGTCCTTAATTACAAAGGGAGACCAATTGTTCTCCCCTGCAGTCCCCACAAGCCAATCAAGCCATAAGTTTCTATCCCCATAGCCTATAGTTAAGGTTAACGCTCTTTGTGGGATGAATTTAGATAAGTCTACTATCACTATTTCTTTCCCTACTGAGACCCCAGACTCAGTGTTAGCTTTCTGGTCAGAATTGGGCTTTAGGCAAGTCCCTTTAGACATCATAGCTCCTCCACCCTGACGGTTTCCCCCCCACAATCAATCACTGAACACAAATCAAGAATCCAAGCAACTTCAGTATTATAAGTGTAATTTAATTCAATCCCACCAATGCGATGCAGGCACACATCGTCTGCTCATGTGCCTTCCTGCTGTGCTATGTCTCCTTTTGGCCTGCCTTCGTCAGAGCTTCGTGTGGGATGTGGCACCTCCTCCTCATCGACCTGCGATTTCTGCAAAGCTTCTCACATTAAAATAGGTAACATAATAGCTATAGTCACACAGATTAAAACTGCAATCAATTTCCACTTAGACACCTGCATGATTTATGTGAATGTAAATCAGAGTTTAAGAAAACAAACTTATTTTTCCAGTCTATTCTAATTATTCTGTTCAACCTTGTGATTATACTGGAGCAGGAAGAACAGAACACAAATAAAACGACAACTCGTAACTGTCCTTTTTTTGTAAATTTTATAATTGTGTCCATGACAGCTTCTGTGCTCCCATCAGGATGTTGCCTGATAACTGCATAAGCTGCCTTCAGACCCTCTGAGGGACGTCTGAAGCAGCATCCATCTGTGAAAGGATTCTCATCTGCATCCTCAATTGGTTCCCCTGTCAAGTCCTGTCTCACTTTGCTGTCTCTTTCTAATCTCCTCAAACCAGTGTGGTTCCCCTTCTCCTGTCTGCTCTGCCATGTTAATTCCTACATGTGTGTATGTAATATGTGCTGCAGTTAGCATTTTTTTCTAGCTTGATTTGTCTTAGTGAGGACACGGTGAATGCTGTTGAGTTTACAAATGCCACAATACTGTGTGGTGAGAACTGTTAGTGCATGTCCCATTAAATGTGTGCTGTTTTTTTCTATCAATTTAGCCACGCCTGCTGCATGTCTTGTTTATGGGAATTGCCGTACAAGTGAAACACTGGTGTACATAAACAACTACAAAAGCGTCCAGAAAGAATGGACGCTTATAATCTGGGCTGGAAAGATCAGCAGCATGTGCCAAGAGTTGTTTCAATGAAATAAAAGATTGTTCTGCTTCAGTCGTCCAGTCAAGTGCAGCAGTGAGATTGCGCATCTCTTTTTCATTTACTAAAGCTCTGAGAGGGGCTGTGAGGTCACGAGGAACGTAGTTCCTGCTAAACCCTGTGAGACTTAGAAAAGAAAGTATGTCTTTCACAGTCAGGGGCTTAGTGAGAGACAAAATCACTGACCTATGAACTCCAGACACAGTGGAGCCTCGAGCTGATCAGAATCAGAATCAGAATCAGAAATATTTCATTGATCCCAGAGGGAAATTTCTATTGTTACAGCAGCAACCGTTTCATTAAAAAAAAAAAACAGAGAGTAAAGAAACACAAAGTATAAGAATATAAAACTACAGAGATGATTGGCTATATACACATCTAAATATTATACTACACGTCCCAGGAACACCACCTCTGGGCGACAGCACCGAATCTTCTGACGGGAAACTTTGAACCCGCAGTTATATAGGTGTTTCAAGAGAGACCATTGTAGCCATAAAGCAGCTGTCAGCTGATGGAGCAGCCAGCATAAGATCATTGACACATTGTATCAAGACCACACCATCTGGTAGCGTTAGGTGTGCCAACTGCTGTTTCAGAGCCTGATTGGAGATTCCTGGAGACAAAACAAAACCTTTGGGCAAACAGCTATACCTAAGTTAGCGACCATTGTGCATACAAGAGAAAATGTCTCTCAAGTTTTCTGCCAGAGGTAAGCAGAAAAAGGCATTAGCCAAATCAATGCAAGTAAACCACCTATGCTTTGGTGTCATGTAAGGATTTGGAACTGGCAAAGTGGGAGTGGTGATGATAGCATTAATGGCTCTCAGATCATGGGCCATGCGATATTTCCCAGTACCCCTCTTCTCCACTGGGAGTATTGGAGTATTCCAGCATGATGTACAACACTCAAGCACCTCAGCCTTTAAGAGGCCGTCTATAGCCCTCAATTGCCTGTGGTTTGTGACCATACTGTGGAATCCAGATGGGTGCAGCGGTTTAAAAAGTGAACAGGAGTGTTAATACAATATGCAACATCTTCTGGGCCAGATGACCATAGGTCAGATGGAAAAGTATGCAACAAAGACTGAGCTTGGTCATCTGTGAGTTCATGGCCATGAGACCTAGCTACACCCTCAGCCTCCAGTACAAAATGATCTTATGCTGAATTGATTATGCGGTAGGCCTTGAGAGAAGGTGAATACTTGACCTTGGAATCTGAGCAGTCAACCAATCTGTGGTTTCAGCTGCTCTTTTATACATCGGATCCAATTCATGTGTTTCATGATCTGAAGCAACCAATAATGTAAGATGAGGCACAGCTGTGTTTTCCATTTTGTACCACTGTAATTGTTCAGGTGTCAAACCAACCAGGGCGGCTTCGCCCTCAGGACCAGCAATGGTTGTTGTGAGAAAGCCTTGAGATAAACATCATCATCCTCACAATCATAATACAAGGTGACATGGTATGGGTCTGGGGGAGGAGCATAGGGATGCAAAGCACGAAGCCACGGGGGCCATGAATGAAACTGCGAAAAGAGACCACCTCCTTCAGGAGCAGGTTGTAAGAGCCCCCAACAAACTTTGGCCAGTGGGTTATAAGTTGGTGAAGTGTCAGCTTGAAGCATCATTTGAGTTGAAGACCAGTGCAAGGTTAGCGTACAGTTTTTGGAGAGGCCATCTGGAAAGGTCAAAATAACCCCCGTCAGGGCTGCAAAGAATTGAGGCTCCACTCTTGGTCAACAAATCGCATCCCAATAAGTTCAGTGGACAAGTTTGAGACACCACAAATGGATGGTGGTGAGTCTGAGTAGCCATATGTACTGGCAAGGGAAGAGTGACCGGCAGATCAAGTGTTTTTCCCGAGAACCCCATTACTGATACAGTGTCTGTAGATATAAGGTCCTTGTGCACAGCGGACGTCAAAGTAGAATATCTGGCACCTGTGTCAACAAGGAAAGGCAGTTCAGTGTGTTCAACTTTAATTCTCAGAAGAGGGTCTGCCAACACCTCCTCTTGTGGCATTCCTGGGCCCCTTCAGTAGTGTTGTTGTGGGTATTGTCCACCAGGGGCAGCATAGGAGTTTGGTGCCTGGTGAAAAAATGCATTCGGATGTTGTCCAGCAGGTGGTGGCTGCACATATCCATTCCTGTTGAAACTCAGAGTCGGGCACTCAGATGACCAGTGTCCTTCACCTCCACAGGTATAGCAAATATCAGACCACTGGGATTGCCTCCCTCCAGAGGAGCCCCTCCTGCGGCCCCATCGATAGCCATCCCGGGACCACGGCCCAGCACCCCTACGCGGACCACCCCAGCCCACTCCAGCCCACTCCAGGTCGCCTGGAATCAGTACCTACCCAGTTAGAATTTAGACTGGTATTAAGGAATCCTCCACCTGTAGATGCAACTTGGGGGGTCCAGGATGGACACTGATTTTGGGGAGGATAAGGATAGTTTTTTACAAATGGGGGTGGGGTTGACTGAGTTTCAGGAGTAGTGACATGAAGTTGTAATTTACTCTTTTTTGTCAACATTCACCTTCTTTCTGGCCTCCTCTAGTTGAAGTCTTAACAGCTGTTTTTGCAGCTTGGCCTCCTTTGCTTTAGTGTTATTATTTTGCTTTCTGTAATCTTTTATGTGATGAGCCAAATGTCTGGACCAGGTTTCATCACTGCAGCAAGGCAGATCAGGGTTTGCTTGCATGCTACTTCTGACCTCCTTTGGTAACCCATCCAATATTGATTTTCTAAAAATACTGTTTTGGAGTGGGTCATTGCCAGGGTGTGTGCCTGTGATCTTAACCCAGGAGTCCTGGCACCGCATAATAAAGGAAGCAAAATCCTCTTTCTCACCTATTTCAAAAACCAGTGAATATAATGCTCCCTGTGGGACAGGATATTTTTCACGCATTGCTCTACCAATCATTGTAGCAAGTGGGGAGAACGGGGTGTCATGAGCCATGTGTCCTGTGCCAGCCCTGTTCTCCACATCGGCTACTTCATGCTCGCCAATCTGTCGCCTCAACACACCACGCCAATCTCCCAGAGCCACAGTAAAATTCATAGTAAATTGACAGAACATTTGCATCCACTTATTTCCACCATGAGTGGGAGGCTGCATCCAACTACCAAACAATTTAAGTCAGTTACACTCCACGGTGGATAAATTGCTCGCTGGCTAGGTGTGTGTTGTACTGGAGGAGCCGTGGTCCTCACTAAAACTTTGCTTTTGCTGCGTGTGGTGTATGCGTGAGGCTGTGAGTGTGTTTGGCGTGTGTTCCTCCTCTCTCACTTCCTGTATCTGACGGTCTACGCACTGTGCCTACGAGCCGCTCTTCCTCTCCATCTCTCAGAGATCTCTCGACCTGTCTCCCATCAACATCCGGTTTGTTTTCTGTTAACTCCAACTCACACTCTGTCTCAACTTTAATGTTTTCCCTGTGCATCCTGCTTTTAAAAGGGGCATCACGACTGACCACAGGAGGTTTGCTGAACGGTCCCTTTAACACAGACTCAGCTGAGACAGAAGGCATGGCTGCCGCACCGCCTGCATCTGAGTCACGGCCAGCCTCGGACTGTTGCACAGTAAATCAGCACAGTGTTTTTGGATAAATGGATGCTTGTGCTTGTGGTACTTGATAATTGAAGTGATCCTGCTCAGCCAGCGCTTCTTGTTGCGTCGGTGTTTGCCTTTTCATTTCTGCAGTCAGATTCTCCTGTTCTGTAGGGGTCGAATCCACTTGAAGCTGACCCTCAATTTGTAAAACGGGCATCTGTAAATGCTTTGAGCCCTTAATCAAACATGAATTATAAGGTGGAGGCTGTTCTGGGGCTGACGGCAGAGAATGAGCTTCTACAGCTCCCTTCTCCACCTGGCTGGAGGCTATACCACAGCACACATTTAACAGCTTGTGGAACACAGCACGGATGGTGTCAATATGTTGTTCCTGTTTTAACCATGATTTTTTACCCAGACAAGTTGCTTTGGTTTTCTGTGTTGTGCCAATCGATTTTTAGATTTGATTTCTTCCTCCCTAAGTATATTTTTCATTGCAGCGACAGATTTAAGATCAGCGTTTTCCAAATATTCTATCCAAACTGCCTGCACCTGCCTCTTCACGTCCTCCTGCCTGCCTGCAATTTCACCGCTTACGACTTCACTCTTCATAGACTCCCAGTGAATTAAAACATCATACTCACAACTGTCAGCCATTCTGTCAGTCAGTCCGTCAGCCCAAAACAGTCAGCCAATCACACACAACAACCAGCAACATAGCAACCAATCAATCAATCAATCAATCAACAAAATACAACAAGACAGCTTCAGCAGGTACCAGCGCTTATCACAAAACACTTTTCAACTCTGTTACTAGTTTATCTTTGAACTTCTCTTCTTGAGACTTTAAGGGTTAACTGCTCCTACAGCAGATAAGCCCATGTTTCACTGGACCCTTATTTTACAACAAACACAGCAAACTCAAAGGAACCTTTAAACCTCTTTAACCCCGAGAGTATTTTCAATGGGCAGATCAGTTCCCATCTGGACTCCTCACCTGCCGCTTTTCTCTGTGACCACTTTTTTCTTTTCACTTTTACTGTTAAACTCTATTTAAACTCTTTTACTGCTCTTTCGCACTTTTAACCTAGCGTGAGTGGCTATGACTTACACCGCCTCTTCACTGTCCACCAGTGACCATAATTGAATCAAAATTCAATACGCAGAAGTTTAGAAAGGTCTCTGCTCACGTCTTATGATGGACGTCCAGGTCACTTGTAGTTTTCAAGGAGTCGGCACTGGTACCTCTGAACGGTGATTATCGGCAGTCGAAACATTGCTTATTCCCAGAAGAATGCAAAAGGACAAATAAAAACATCAAAAATATTAAAAACCTCCGGATCACGTCGGGGTCATCAACTGAAGGAAACCTGGGCCTCTACTTACACCCCCTTGGGGTCCGATGTGTTCGTTTATTCACACAACAGCGGAAAAAGGAGTAACAATCACTGAATGTAATCAGCAAAACACAAAAGGTACAGACCGGTCTGGATCAGGCATCAAGACCTACCTAAACTAATACATTTAGCTGGGTTAGGGCGTGAAGTGTAACCCCCTCTCTACATACTGTATGATCCAGTTATATACGTCAGAGCTTATGTCGCCCTGTTACATCACATAATAATCAGAAAATATGCAAGGTGCAGGTTCCCATCAGACCGCTCATCACACAGCCTTGGAGCCTCTCCTTTATCGCTTTGTTTTGGTTTCCTTGCTGTCTCCTCCAGGCGCCACCTCATCCACCATCTCCTACCATCTGTTCTGAGAGACACACAACCACAACACACTCCCTGCCCTTCATTAACACAGAACAATATGTACTATTTGGTCAAGGGAAGAGTTTCTCAAGCAGATAAATGTGTTATTGGTAAAAACGACTGCATGGGCTGTTTATATATGTGACTTTATCCCCCGATTATATTCATAGCTTCATAGAATGA
>VOQJ01043136.1:0-10308 GCA_015052665.1 Apistogramma diplotaenia
GAACCCACCAGAAGCTCATCCATATGCAAATCGATTGCGCATGCTCCGTTGTGCATCGAAACTCAAACACACGGTCGAAAGCGGCTGAAAAGTTTGAAATATGACTGTCATGATATTGCTAAAGTGTAAATAGTGCGATGTCCCTTGCCACTTGTCTACCGGCAGTCAGCTGCTGGGAGAGAACGCCTGACTCCCGGCTAGGGGCGGGCTGGGGTTGAAATTCAGCCCGGGAGCTTGGTTTTGCGACCGGCCATCACTGTCTGCACCTGAGGCATGACCAGTCGGTTCAGCCTGGAAATGACCGGCCATTTGGGAACCCTCACGAACCTCCCGATGGCCCCTGCTCCCGGCACTTCCTTTTCAAACCACCGCTGGCTTTCGCTGCTGAGTGGAAGTTAAACAGATACTGTATAATTCACTCAGATGCTCTCTGATGGCTGATGTTCGGTTTATTTCAGTGTTTCATTTGTTCCTGAGCAAATCAGTTTGGCTGAAATTAAAGTTAAGTTTCATAACTGGATAGTTTTATTCAACATTAATGTCTTACTAGAGTGACATCGTCACGGTTGCTAGGCGACACGAACTACGCTGAGGTGAGGGCAGGCCACACTGATATGAAGGTTCACTGAAGATCCACGAAGATCCGTCCGATTTGCACTCGCAGGTGACTTTCGCAGCCCACGAAGATCTGTCCAATTTCACAGTGGCCTTTCACACTTCCGGCCTTTGGAATCTCCTGTCTCCTGCCCTCAGCTCAGCGTAGTTCGTGTCGCCTAGCAACCGTGACAATGCGAGGCACAGCTGTGGAAAATATGGAGTCATAATGGAGTCGAAATTTTTGCTCCTTTTTTGAGGTGAATTTTTAATTCTTTAATTCAATATAAGCTGTTAAAACAAACATTTCAACATCAAGGAATACAGCTGAGCGAATGATTAATGCTCTAGTAAGACATTAATGTTTCTTGATGAAAATGCATGTATAAGGAAAAGGAAAAACGATATTTCTACAAGGTATATATATCTCTGTTTTTATTTCTAATTATGTCAGTTTTGGTCCTCCATACTGAGAAAGCAGCAACAGGGAGAGTTTCATGAAGCTGCATCGTGGACACTTTTGTGCGTATTTCGGGATGTCAGGGGGCAGTTTGAGCTTTTGTTGACGCTCGGTGTGAACGGCTGCGACAAAAACAGGCGAGTCTGAACATCTTTAACGCGCGAAACGTTCGCATAGAATTTACGAGTCCGGTGTGTAAAGGTCTTTAGTTGTTGCCAAGTGACCAATGATGACTTTGTGGAAGGTTGGTGACGACTTTTACCCAGAATACACTTGGAGAAAATATCAGCGATCCATTTGCGTGTCATAAAGTTAAATGTGAGAGTGAAAATAAAGCCAGTCATGGAGAACAACATTTTATTCAATAACTACATCACTAAAGTCAGTTGGTCTTGTAAAGTTTTTAGAAACCATGAATCAGTCTGACTGTGGCGACCTCTAAAAGCCCCGTGCACAACTTGAATAACAGCTGATAAAAAGTAGGCTATGCTTTTGGACCTGTGCTCTTCTAGATACAATCGGGAGAGGCCCCGCCTTCTCCACTTCTCCTCAGTCATGATAGAGGCCTAGCTAATTGAAATCTTATCCTACCGCCCTCACAGCCCCCCCGAAGCTCCGCCCCTGCTTCAGGCGCAATACTTGTGCTGTAGGAAGTTTTCACAGAACTTGTGCTGCAGGTAGTAATTGCAGTATTGTGCTGCAGGTACTTCTGCGAACTCTGTCTTGATGACAGCCTCTATGCTCGGACATCCTGTAAGCTGAAAACTGACAACGTCTTCTGGGGCGAGCGCTTTGATTTCAGCAGCCTCCCACCTGTTACCTCCATCACGCTGCACCTGTACAAGGACACCGACCGGAAGAGGAAGAAGGACAAAAGCAGCTACGTTGGGCTAGTCAACATTCCTGTTGCCACAGTGAATGGCAGACTGCTGGTGGAGAAGTGGTACACACTGAGCACGCCCAGTACAATCCGAGGTACATGGATCAACTCAGGTTTCTGCACTGAGGTTAGATGTCTCACCTGTGTCACCCACCTAACCTGTCTCACCTGGTTTCAGCTAAGTCATCGGTGCCGACAGTGCGGGTCAAAGCTCGCTACCAGAGTATCGTCATCCTGCCGATGGAACAGTACAAAGAGTTCGCGGAGTACATCAGCTCCAACTACCTGTTGCTGTGCTCCACCCTGGAGGCCTCTATCAGTCTGAGAGCCAAGGAGGAGCTAGCTGCTGCACTCGTACACATCCTGCACAGCACGGGCAAGGCCAAGGTAACCCTTCCCACTACACCTGATCCCATCAACACCACTCTTTCCTCCTTCAGCTTAATGACCTTTGGCCCCTCTCTGCAGGATTTCCTGACAGACCTGATGATGTCAGAAGTGGACCGTTGCCGTGACAATGACCAGCTGATCTTCAGAGAAAACACATTGGCGACCAAAAGCATCGAGGAATACCTGAAGCTGATTGGACAGAAATACCTCCAGGACGCACTTGGTACACACACACACAGATCTGTATGTTTACTGCAGTTATTGTTGATCAGATCAGTTCATCATAGGTGTGTGCGTACGTGTGTGTGTGTTTGTGTGCATGTACACATCCAGGTGAGTTCATCAAAGCTCTGTATGAGTCTGATGAGAACTGTGAGGTGGATCCATCTCGCTGTGCGACCTCTGACCTTGCGGAGCATCAGGCCAACCTGAGGATGTGCTGTGAGCTGGCATTCTGCAAGATTCTTGACTCGTACAGGTACACACAGGTGATCAGTGGCACATACTAACACACTCATCCCGACCAGCACACGCTGACACACATCTTCCCTCAGGGTCTTCCCCCGGGAGTTGAAAGAGGTGTTTGCGTCATGGCGGCAGGAGTGTGGTAACCGAGGACGACCAGACATCAGCGAGCGCCTCATTAGCGCCTCATTGTTCCTGCGCTTCCTGTGTCCAGCCGTGATGTCACCATCACTATTCGACCTGATGCAGGAATACCCCGATGAACGCACAGCGAGAACCCTGACGCTGATTGCCAAAGTGATCCAGAATCTTGCCAACTTCAGCAAGTATGTCAAGGCTTTTATTTTATAAGTAATGCATAGCTTTTATTCTGAAAAGAGTCGGTGGGAGAGCTTTTATTCCAAAGGAGTGCAGGGCTTTTATTCTTAAGCATTAAAGGGGTTTTTTCTGAAAGGAGAGCAGGACTTTAATTCAGAACAAAGTGCAAGGCTTTTATTGTGAAGATGTAACACGCTTCCTCTGAAGTGGTGCAGGATTTTACTTTGAAGCCTCTGTACCTTTACAGTTGTATTGTTATCTGCCACCTGTCTGTGTGTACGCTACCTGCTGATCTGTCGTACAGGTTTGGCACTAAAGAGGAATACATGCTGTTCATGAATGACTTTGTGGAGCGGCAGTGGAGCAGCATGCAGCGCTTCCTGCAGGAGATCTCAAACCCCGACGGACTGAACCACACCGCCGGCTTTGATGGATACATTGACCTTGGCCGGGAGCTGTCCAGCCTGCACACTCTGCTGACTGAGCTTGACCAGGTAGCTCACCTTTTTCCACTAGATGACTCACCAAAATGCCCAGGTAACAAGCTGACCTGTCTCACTCTCTCTCTGCACTTTTCTGTCTCTAGTCATGTCTGTCAAAGCTTGGCCCTCTTCCTCGGATCCTCAGAGATGTATCGGGGGCACTTGCTAACCCAGGGGGTGTGGCCGGTGCTGGAGGCGTGTCTGTTTCTTCACCAGAGCCTCAACGTGTGGTGTCTCCACCCCCTCTGTCTCCACCCCCTCTGTCTCCACCCCTTTCTCCACCTCTGGCGACTTGCAATCCCTCTGTTGGCCTGCAGGGTGGCATGGGACTGGATGGAGGGTTAGCATCCTGTGTTTCCTGTTAGCGTTAGCGTCTAAATGATGTTCTGCTTTTGTGGGACCCAGGCTCCTAGCCAGCGGTTGATCGGCCGGCGTTGCGCCGGGCTGAGGATTTTACCGGCTCCGCGGTTAGCATTACGATTAACATGCTATTGCTAACACCCCGCACACACGCGCCGGGCTGAAAAATGTTTCTGTCTAGAAGCCTGGGACCACAGGGGGCTGGATTTAGTACCTGTACCTAAACTCGCAGCGCTCCCCAGTGATGAACACATAGGACTAATATTTGAGTTTACTGCTCACATGTTGTTTTGTGTTTATTTACATGTAGGGTTGCCGCCTGTCCCATAAAATACAGAACCCGGTATGTTACGGGACTCCGTAAAATACAGCTCTGTAACATACAGGGTTCCGTATTTTATGGGACAGGTAGCAAACATATATACATGGTGCTCATCAGCTTCTGCCTCTTTGTTAGGTGGTTTTACATGAGCAGCTTCCTTAAAGTGCTGAATCTTAGTTTGGGTTGTCATAAGTTTTAGGTCTGTTACTTGGTGGTCTCTAGGTTTTTAAACACTGACGTTTAGAGTGCATGAATCACTCAGAGGACTCTAACAGTGAAGGCCCATTAATGCTAAACCATATCTCAGGTTTAGGAAGTCAAGCCAGATTTATTTATATAGTAGTATTCAGAAACAAGACAACTGATGTTTTACAGCACGATAGCAAGAGGAGTACAAAGAGAGTACAAAACAGGCACAAACAGTCATGATAGAAACATAATAATCAAGACTGGAGCTGCTTCCCATGTTCACTGGTGTCCATGTTGAACTGGCAGTGGTGAAATGGTGGGAGGAGCCTGTCCTCTGTAGGCAGCAGTTTTATGTGAAAATGAAAAAGTGTTGTTGCCTTTTGGTCGTTTGTTTACACGGCAATGGCGTTTTGAAAACAGGTTCCACAGTGGAACAAAACCGTCCGTTCTCTGTCTCCATGTAAACGGATATAAACACAAATTTTTAAAAACGAGGTGCTAGCACCTGTGCACTATGCTAGGAAGTCCTACTGTATACGCACATTGCCAACTTGTGGACTTCCGGTTCCATGTGAACGACAACCGTTTTTAAAATGTTTCCATCTGTAGGAGTTAGAAAAACAGAAAATTATAGTTTCCACTGGATTATTCTCATGTAAACTGTGCTTTATTCTGCTCTGAAAGGACGTGAACAGCTCGTTAGCCGTTTCCCGTTTTCACAGATGATTTCATAGTTACTGCACTCTCCAGCACGGAGAGGCTGACAAACTCGCTCCATGACAAGTTTCACATTTAAATATTTGATGTGTTGTCTTATTCTTTGTATGTGTTTGTGTATGTGTGTGTAGCTTGGTAGATTTCACCAGACTTCCCTCTCCGACTCCTGAGAACAAAGATTTGTTTTTCGTCACTAAAGGATCAAGCCTGCAGCCTGCTTCTGGTGACCTTTCACCTCTCTTCTTTATACAATCAGTTCCACATTTCTCCACTGCAGTCTGTCACGTCTGACTCTTCCTGTGATGTTGCTTCCTGCAGGCATGCAGGGTTCTCCGGCACCAAGCTCGTCCTACTCAGAACCCAATGAGAATGAGGCAGCATTTGAAATGACCAATGGGGGCCGGAGGGAGGGGTCTGAGCTGACCAATGAGAGCCGCAGCCTGTCTCTGGTCGACTTACAGGACGCCTCGCCTGGTGACGGCCTCGATGATGGTCAGTGGCAGCGCAGAACGGGCCTTCTCCCCCTCTCCTTCCAGAACCCCGTTTATCACATGACCACCACGTCACCGCGGCAGCCGCAGCAGCAGACTGATGCCACGCCCTCAGATGGCTCGGTGGGGTCACAGGGGAATGCCGATGACAGGAACGCCATGGCAACCAAACCAGCCTTTCTTACCCAGATGTCAGTGGGGCTGGCAGGTGGGGAGAGGGGGGAGAGGATGTCTGCCATGTCAAGCAGCAGCAGTGGCGAGGAGTACTCAAGGCGAGCGCTGTCCCTCAGCGAGACACTCACAGGTAGAGTCCAGGGTCAAGGGTCAGCAGGAGTCTTCATGTTTCAAAGTGTGCGTTAATGCTTCCGTCCAATGCGAGGTTAATCAGCGAGTGCGTCTTTATTGTAAACAGCAGAAAACATGGAGGGAATGAGCAGAACCTCACAGAGCCTCAAATCGGTGTTCTATCTGAAGGCCCGCAGGAGGTGACAGCTTTGACTTCTGGTCCTATAGAACCTTTCTGAGCTCTGTAAACGGTTTCCACCTGAGTTTCTGGGCTCAGTTTGAATTAAAGATTAAATTATTTTGTATATCTTGGTCATATGTTTCAGAATAGAGGATTATCTGTGGTATGAAACTGTAGAGTTTCACAGCCAGACCTGCCCCTCCTCATCACATCTGAACTGCCGGTCAGCATGTTTGTGGATCTGCAGGAACAGAGGAGTTCGTCCTGGTAGCTCAAACATTTAGATTCTCAGTCGGCGTGATCTGAATGGCTGCGCTGCTTCTGGAGAGAAACATGTAATAGCTGCTCTTCCTTAGTATGATAATTAGAAGATTTGCATCTCTTGTCAGATTGTTTGCCATTATTAAATTAACCGACTGTGTTCTCTTTAGTAGATCCCCTGCATAACTTTCTGCTCCTACTGACACATTTTTCAAGATTTCAGCCACACATTTATTCGCCTGCTTAAATCAATCTGCTTGGGGGGCACTGCCTTGCATTGATTGGATGAATTTGTTACCTTGCAGCTTCCTTGCAGCTTGCTGAGCCTGGTTTGATTGTAGGTCTTTTCCTGTTAAATGGGAGTTCTTCCTTCCCGCTGTCACTGAGTGCTGCTGATTGTTGCAGATTTTCCTCTAATACTGGGTCTTTGCCCTACAGCACCTGTGACGTTACGCTGTTGTGAAATAGCGCTGTATGACTAAAGCTGGACTGAGCTGAAGTTAGTATGAAGATAGAAAATCCATAAAGTGACACCCACACAAGAAGTGATCAGCAGCAACAGTGACCAGAGACCATTGAATGCCAGTGTTATTCAGCAACTTCAAGTAACAATGAGCGAAATTACCGCTGGCAGTGTGAAGTGGGATCCGCCCACTTCACACTGCCAGCGGTTTTTAGTCTTGAAGCTTCAGAAAGTTTAACTGGGGATCGCCCAGTTAAACTTTCTAAAGCTTCAAGACTAAAAATTTAAGAGATGACCAGTTAGAGTCAAGATTGCCCCTGGTTGACATATGAAGGGGTGGTAAATACATTAGCGGGTTACCTAGGCACCCATAGACTGGAACATGTATCCTCAGCTACAAAGCTGCAACTGTCAGCTACAAAGAGATGCATAATAGGCAAAATGCTTGATATGTGGGTGGCCTTAACAATTGACAGAATCAGGTCTGATGATGTCACTCTCATTGCTCCTACCCATCAGGTAGCTCTGCTCCTCCCCGGCAGAACTCCTCAGGTCCTCAGAGACGAATTGATCAACCTCCTCCACCATCCTCAGCTCCACCAGGACCTCCTCGAGGCCGGACTCCTCCCAGCATGCTCAGTGGTGGCAGTGGGGGAGGCTCTGCCTACCCTCCACGCCCCGCCTCCGGCAGCATGATGTCATCAAGCCCTGATTGGCCAAGCAGTGGCCAATCACGACTCAGACAGATGTCGTCATCATCCAAAGGAGAGAGTCCTGAGAAACAGCGGGCCACTGCCAAGGTAACCAGGCTGTTACCACGACAACAGAGTCAGGCTTTTCTCACCAGAGGACCTGAATAAAATGTTCCTAACTTATTGAACAGGTGAAACGGGCGGTTCTAGATATTTGTTTATAGTTTTAGATAAACGACAGAGTCAGAAAGGACTGAGGTTTCTCTTAAGTAATCCATCCAGAGGAAATACCTGGTCTGTGTCTGTGTCACCTGTTCAGGTGTGTTTGTGTGTCCAGGCTCCGTCTCCCTGTGCATTGGACCGGACTGCTGCTTGGCTACTCAACATGAACTCCACCTCCTCCTACGGAGAGACAGAGGACGACCGCCATGATGACAGCCTCGTGGAGAAGGTAAGGTCCTCACAGTTCTGTGTCAGTGCTGGTTACACTGGTCCTGCTGGTTCTGACTGTGTGTGTGTGTGTGTGTGTGTGTGTGTGTGTGTAGTACCAGCAGGAGATTGCATTGCTGCAAGAGAAGTTGCGAGTCGCTGCTTTGCGACAGGAAGAGTGTGAAGCACGTCTGATGGTCCAGGATCAGCAGAACCAACGCATGCTGCAGGAGTACCAGGTAAGTGACTCACCTGACTCACCTGGAGAGAGGCACAGCCACATGATACAGCAAGACTGTGTGTGTTTCAGGCTCGCCTGGAGGACACAGAGAGTCGGCTGAGGAGGCTGCAGGACGACAAAGACCTGCAGATGAACAGCATCATCAGCAGGTGGGAACACCTGTGGGTGCTGTCACAGAACCTGGGACCTGGGGCTTAATTTCTATAGTGAACAAACAAAGCTGCATCAGCAGACACCTAGAGCTTAAAGGGTGAACTGCAGCACCAGTTCCACTGAGCATGACTATTTCAGACCTCAGAGATAAAAACACCTGTCTGTCTGCCTGATATCTGTCTGATGATCATCTTTCTTTCTAATGACCACCTGCCTGTTTGTCTGTCTGATGATCACCCACATATCTGTCTGATGATCACCTGCAGGTTGATGGCAGTGGAGGAAGAGTTAAAGAAGGATCACTCTGACATGCAGGCTGTGGTCGACTCCAAGCAGAAGATTATAGAGGCACAGGTAGGTACATGTCTCCCTCACCTGGGCTCTGTATTTTGAAGGCTCAGCGTTGATGCTGGTTATTTGGAACCAGACTTGTATTTGGATGACAGGCTGGAGAGAAGTTATCACCTAATGGCTTGGCTATGCATCTGGGTCCTGATTTTAAGTGTTTGTGATGACATCACAGCAAATCCTGCCAGGTATGCAGGAAAAATAAGAACGGGGCAAATGCTTATTGGTTTACAGTCACTCCAGCTTCATTGTTCAAATGCGTATTAGCCTCTCAGAGCAGTGAAGCTAACAGTAGCTGCAGAAGTGAGCAGCTTTGGTGGTTTTCTGTAAATTGTGAACAAACTCAAACTTGTAGGACGCCATTAAATAGATAGTATATTTGAGTCAAAACAGCAATTCAGGTTAAAAACATATTAACAAAAGCAATAGAAAACATTTAAAACACACCTCGCTGTGACCCTGTGCCCTCAGAAGAACTGTAGGTTTGGGCTGACCTGACTGTCTCACCTGTCTGACTCACCCGTCTTCCTCACCTATTTGTCTCACCTGTCTGAATCTCAGGAGAAGAGGATCGCGAGCCTCGATGCAGCAAACACTCGTCTGATGGCGGCTCTGACTCAGCTGAAGGAGCGTTACGCTGTGACGTCACAGAGGAACGGCCTGTCTCCCAGCAACACATCATCGCTGCAGATCACTGAAAATGGGGAGTTCCGCAACTCTGGCAACTGCTGAGCTCTGATTGGCTGTTACTGTAGGGAGTAGGCGGGATTTAGCCTCATGAGCCCACTGGAGGCGGGGCTAACTGATAGACTGTTTTACAGATCAACCTCTGACCTGACGCCACTCATTTTCCTAGGTTACCCGTTTTTGTTTTGCACGTTTTCTCTTTGGACTAGCTACAGAATCTGACATAATATCCTGTTTACATTTTGGTACTTCCTGTTACAAGTCAGAAAAAAAAATCCCAAACCAAAATGGGCATTTTATTATGGCTTTACACCACATGGAACAATCCCATGGCTCTGGACTGGTGCAGCTCCACCCGTATGGCTCTTGACTAGTGTAGCTTCACCCCTACATGGCTCTGGACTGGTGTAGCTCCACCCATATGGCTCTGGACTGCTGTAATGTATTTCTCATTTTAGGCTCCTTATCTTTTGATTGTATTTTAAAGGAATAGTCCAACGTTTCTGTCTGAGCCACTTACCCCGAGTCAGAACGTCTTCATTCCAGTTAGCCTAACTTAGCACAAAGACTGGAAACAGTGGCAAAGTGTTAGCCTGCTCCACCCAAGCAGAACTTTAAGTGATTGTGCTGGCCCCTCAGGGCTTCTGTAGCTTTGAATATTTTCGTCATGTGGACGAGGGAGAGTTAGAGACACTAGTTTGTTGTTTGAGAGAATTCTTCTGATTTTAATGTAAACACCAGATTTTATTGTAAAGCAGTACAAACTTTAAATTGTGATGAATAGTTTGTGAAAACACACACACACACACACACGCACACACACACACATGCACACACACACACACACACACACACACTCAGACTGTCTCTGCTGTGCGCACTGTGGCTTCTGTCTGTGTT